>WEDG01002117.1:0-11210 GCA_017591395.1 Schistocephalus solidus | reverse complement strand
TCAGGCAACTGGCTGGCTCGACAGTGGTCTGATTGTGTGAGAGAGAGTGAGGTCGAGAGCTCAGCGTATTTTCACTCACTATAAACAATCTGACGCGCTTGAAACTATCACGGTGCGCTAAAAGCCGTGGTTTGGAAGGTTGCCAACTGACGGGATAACTCCGGACCGCGTGGTCAGCCCAATGTGTGTTTTGTGTGGAGTGGCTGACTGGCGGACTGAGAGTCAGGTTGCAAATGGCTCCTTCTTAATGTGGCTCTTTATGGCACTCCCACTCCGTGGGATCCGGAGCCAGGTGTGGTGGCACGCCCAGGGGCGGCAGGCCGCGCCAGCCACCTGCGCTCCTCTCCCATCTCCGGTCTTCTTGACTCTGTCTTGACACCGGACTCCAGGTGGGGAGGAGGAGAGAGTGCGGTAGCTGCAGCGCAAGGCTACTATCACTTAAAAACTAATTCACGCGCAAGTCACCGTCCCTGCACCACCTGGTGTGGAGCATACGGTGGACCTCGTCGAAATCGACGGTCGAACTGCCATGTTAATCACACTAGTTGACATGCATTCTCCTTAACAATCAGAATTCTGCTCTACTTTAGCCCAAGGGTTCTTGTTTTGAAATATCAACCTTATTTTGGGGATGGTATGAACATCTAGCTTGGCAGGCTTTTGGAATTGAGGCGCCACATTTTCTCCTCCCTTTCACGTGTGAAAGTTTATAATATTAACATGGGCTAGCCCATTTTACTTATTAAATACCGCTATTTTACCACTGTTTTATTTTGACTGCAATAATGAGGTCAATTGCAAACAAAGCCAGCACCGTTTTTGATGAAAGACTGTCCGGAGCAATTTACGCGGCTCATTCACAGATAATAGTTCGCGATGCCCAGTTGCAGCTTTCGGTCACTATGCATAGTTTGTTATCTTCCGGTGTACGCACCAATTTACGTACCAATTTTTATGTACAGTGAATGGAGGTCCTTTTGCTGAAAAATGTTGAAAAACAATTTCAAAAATAAAGCGTCTCACCTCACTCCTGATAAGAGACTGCCCATGATGCATGAAGACGCTGTATTCCTAAGTTGGTCATACACAGGGCACAGCAGATGGGAGGGGAGTCCGGCCGATGCTGTGTAAGACTACTATCACTAAAAATTAAAAAACATGCAAGTCCCCGTCCCTGCGCCCAGCAAATTGTGTGGTATACGGTGGACATCGTCAGCAACATAGTGGAGCTGCCGATCGTTCATTTTGACTTTTTCTGACATTTCTTTCCGGGTTCGTCTCACCCAACTCTTCACGGCTAATAAACCACTACAAGGGATTGCAGGTTTGTGAACAGAAAGAATGTCACGTTTTGAGGACCAAAATTAGGAAAGGGAAGACTACGCACTCTTTAGTGCGCTAAAATGACTTACAAAATGCCTAACCAGTGAATTTAAATCGAGTCGGTGAACACATCCTCATCGGGATCCTTGTAATTTTCAGCGGGCAGCGGTTCGTACGGCTTTCCGACGTTAATGAAAATAAGGTAGAGAGTGATTGCCACGATTATGCTGACGAGTAGAGCTGATGACAACAAGGAGATGGTGCGAGATAATATCGATATCAGCCTGAAAGGAGGAGAAAAGGAGGAAAAATTAGCATTTTTCGAGAGTAAGCTACAAAATCATCGTGCGCAGTAGTAATTAAGGGCTCTTTCAGCTTTAGACAGGTATCCAGGATGCATGACTGGTAATTCCAACGAAATGCAAACTTACATCTAGCAACGATGGCTGATCATTAATCTGGCAAGTCGGAGAAAAGACTACAAGCTACGTCGGTATGACGAATGTCGCCTGCCGTTGCTCAGGACCAGAGGGTTTAAGGCTCAGAGCTTCCCTTTCAAGACTGCGGACCACGTTTCCATACTACTCCCTCAACTCAGTGATTACTGCGCAGTGGTCTGCATTGATGCATGACGTTGCTTCCACTAGAACCGATAAACCCAGTTATTGTTACAAACGATGCAACTCTGAGCCCAATAAGGCGACCAACACGTGGGACCAACGCTCAGTTAGCACTAGAACCCATGCAGCTGTTTTCGATCATAACCTATAAGGCGTAGAGACTAGTATGCGGGCCGATGAGAAACTTGAAATGGCCACTGTTTGAGAAGTATACCCTAGCAAGAGGCACACCAGGATCAGGCAAGTTCAACTGTTTGGTTGGCTGGAATCATTTTAACGGTCAATACACGAAGATAGAGCCAAATTTCCGGGTGATTACCACGCCAAAATCCAACATGGATGATGAAATCACGGCCATTAACGCGTTGGTCGCGGACGGCGTCAATTAGGACCCCCTGGCGGTGACCACAAGAGCTACTAATTGTAGAACACATGTGATCGCGTGGACACTACGTATTATAAATACTGCAAACCTTGTGCCTCTATCACCCTTGTCTGCTACTGTCTCTGATGATGGTTTCGAGTGAGAATCCGAAATGTCCGGCCCATAAACTTCTTGATTCAGTGATCGAATATCCTGAATATTCTTATAAGCAAATGAATCAAGAAGTAAAATAGAGACAAGTTTCAATCAAGCTAAAAGGATGCAAATAGAGTAACCTGAGGGATCTTTGGGAGCAAAAGAATATCACCCCGAAAGGTTGGTTGATAAACAGGTCGAGATCCACAACGATTTCCTCCAAATCTATGAGATCGTTTTTGCCAAAGAAGCTTATTCGTGCCACTTGCCTTAACACGTGCAATGCGCGACGTGTCACAAGAAGAACGTGCACTACGGAGAGAGAGAGAGAGTGAAAGTGAAGTTTCAAATATGAGTCCCGAGGTAGAGTGAAGTTTTGAGATTGTGAGGTTAACAAGTATGTCCACCTCAGGAAACGTACACAAATAATGCTCCCAAACGCACGCGGAAAGTTTAAATAATATTATGAGGGACCCCTGGAAACAACCTTCGAAAATTTACCGATGCACAGCTACAAACCGCCAGAGAAGAAGGCGAACTGAAATAGCGCCATGGTTTAGGTTTCATCTCCGCAACAGGAAGTAACAAAGGCGTACCGGTGGCTGCCTAACAAATCCGTGTGCAACCGCTCTTAAAATTGAATTCCTAGTTTTGCGCACGGCTTTTGGTTAGCGTACCGTAATGCTACGTCATCGGCCTAAGAGTACTGAGATTAAGCCAAACCATGGGTTTGCTTCGGAATTAAACCCTGGTCTGCTTGCATGCCTAAAGGACGAGAGAAACTTGAAAAAGTCGTGTAATACGCGGTATTCTATACAACGATTACTTCTACAGAAAGCTTCTCCGTTACAGCTGGGTATAATAAAAATGCAGTGTTAAATGACTTGATAAAAATTCAATTTTACTAAGAAAAAAGCTTCGAAGCAAATAGCACCCGAATAAATGTAATAAGCATGTACTACAGTATCAGTTAATGACAAAGTATAATTCGACAACATCAAAACTCTGAATCAATGTTTAAAAAAATTTCATAGTTAAACCAAGACCACGGTGGCTTCCCAGAAATACCCCATAGATACACAAATGAGCTAGTGGACAAAGGAGTATTACACAGCATTTACAGATAACGCCATGTTTTGATGAAATAACCTTTCGTAAGATAGTGATCTAATTTTTGGTTAAACAGCAGAAGTTTTTCTGAAGCGATCAAACACGCAAAAGCATGATTAGTCCCTCTGGCCGTCTACGACTTTCGAAGTGAATGAGAAATAACTTTTACAACTCGGTGTTTGCTATGACCATGAAAAGGAAGTAAACAATTCGACCACGGGAGAAAACGCCAACTTCCCACTGAACCATCTTAAGAGGCGTGCAAGAGATGCGAAACCCCGGGAGTAATTAATGGAGGGAATCTTAGCTTGTCTAAGCGTCATACAAGACTATTCCAAAGGCATTACCTCAAGCTTCTAACTAGATTCATGAAAGAAAATATCACCTTACATTGACTTCTACGTTCGTGAACTACCCATGCACATTTTTGCGGCAAACCCAGGCTTGTATTGTACCAAGGTGTAACTTGGGATATACATAGGAGAAACAACAGCAGTTTACTTGGATAGTGTCAGTGTTAACATGTCATGAATAAATCGGCATTGCTCTTGGAGGTTCAAAACACGTAAAATGCACCGCATACAAGGGCAAACAAAAACGTCAGATGCGAAAATTCCGTCCGAACATCTTTCCATAAGTTATAGTTGCCAAATCAACCCAAACTGATGGCAAACTTACTGTGGATAGGGAAACAGATCATAAGGCGCGGTAAAAATTAAGCAACTTTCGAAAACCGCACTGTGACAAGTAGAACCAGTACAAGAAGTCATTTCGTGAGGCAAAATAATGGAAACATTTACTTTTTTGAGGGCATCAGCACCTTAATGAGATGATATTAAAATGAAAAGAGGAACCTGTGAATCCCAAATGGCTGGCGCGCATTTGTGCAAAGGCTCTTTGTCCACCTTTTAGAGAAGGGGAAGAAGAACTATACGTGAGAGTAAGTCGCGTGGCCCAAGACGCGGCCTTTTTAGAATTTTTCGAACGCAAGCTATCATAGTCAAGGAGAAAGGCATCGTGTACTTCGGTTAGACTGGATGACACATTGGAAAGTTCGGTACAGAATTCCAACTGGGACAGCATGTGAGTAAGTTGGACCGCATCCTTATGTTTAGCAATATATTCAAGGGCTTACGGATTTGACATCCGGGTCAACAATAGATTCGACAATATATAACTTTATAAGCGCTCCCAGAAGGGCACTAGTGCACAGGACAAGAACGAGAAGAAACAAGCTGACTTGTGGTTTGCGGACTATTGATTGGCAAAGAATCATCTACAAGATAAGAAAGGTAGCTTGCTCAAAGCCGCCAAAAAACATAAGAAGAGGTTTCAGACGCAGATTTATTTTTTAAACGTGTCCATGAAAAAAAAACTAGAAAAGTGAATCTCTCTCAGAGTTATTGTCCAGACGGTGCAATGCACGGAAACATCGGAGTGTGGTGAGGAAGGAATCTTTGCTCAGTTCAGCGTTCATCACGATCATCCTTTTGCCGAGGATTTTTCCGTTGTTTTTCGATAAAATCATATCTACAGTGTCACCGACATTGAGTTGTGCACTTTTTTTCAACGGCCTCACGCCATTAACCAAAAAAGAACTGTTATAAATGACTGCTCAAACTGCAAACGTGAAATATTCAGCCCCTTTGGTACAACTTTGTCGATTCGTAGAGATTTTAGACGAATTTTTATAATCTTTCCTCCAGCGTCAAGTCCGCTGTCTTCGTCACTATAGTGACTACCAATGTGACGATTTACACTGGAGGAAAAATAAGCCACTTTTGCAATTAAATGAACGGAGAAAGCATTCGTAAAGGCAGTGTGTGAAACACCTTTATAACTTGTAACTCTTATGGAATAAAATAACAGCAAAGCAGAGAGCATTCAAGGACTAGCGGACAACAGATACCGCGATGAACAGTCCAGGCAGGTCGTGACAGCTGCCTATTTAACAAAATGATCACCTCAAATTTCAGTCCAGTAAAACCGTTCCCAAAAATAAACAATTTCAAGAAAATAGCACATACTGTATTCGAGACAACGGGACAGCCGGAAATACGTCGTGATTTTTTTTAAGAATCTGGGATCCCAGAATCTTTCCTTTTTTTGCTTTCCATCGAAGGAAAGCAGCGCCCCAGTAAAAAGGAAAGTGGGAAAAGCAGATAATAGACATCATCATTTTAAAACCAAGTCAGAAGAGTATTTTTGACTTAAGTGTAGTCACCAGACCACCAATTGCATAGAAAATGAGAAATAACGCATGCTCTTATATTTAAAGAGAATTATAGCCAGGTGCATGCGCAATCAGGATGCCATTGCGCCTATTGAATCCTACGGAGATGACATCGAGGATCGTACGTCTTCATGAGAAAAAAATTAAGCAAAGCAACTGCCGTTTGCACAAATCCCTGGTATCTAACATCATCATCTCGCTTGGGAGTGAATTCCATAGTCGAACCTTCCACTGACTGAAAGAAAACTTTCATTGGCCTAGGCAACTACATTCGCGAGTGAGTTTATATGGATAACCACGCAGGTGAGTAAAATTTGTCAATTCATATAAATCTTCGGATTTCAGCGAAAAGGCATGCCTACGGATAATGCAAAATATACACAGCAGGGAAAATTTTGCCGAGTGAACAAGGAAAAGGCTTTTTCAGGTTTGTAATTTCCTGTTTAAAGTTATTGTTCTATTTCTCAATCGATACGAAATTCGGAAGGAGATTTAAACACCTCCATGCATATTTCACTCTCGTAGACAACATTTATTAAGCTTATCAGGCACTTTGCCCGCTAAGAAGGCGTACAGCTATTAATAATGTATTTATTATTGTCATCCTTTTATGTTTTTATTGTATTTTGTTGACAGCCTTCCTTGTGAGCATGACCGAGTGGTAAGAGGCGTCGGTTTTCTGCGTACAGGTTGCTATCTTTTTTACTGCACAGGCTTCAATCCCGACCGGGTCGCCAAGTTTTCTGCGAAGATGAATCGTGAGAATATGTTTTTCCCATACCTTGCATAACTTGCGTATAAATTATAAACCTTCTTCAATAAACGGATACAGCAGCAAATCGTCAGTCAGACTTGTAAGGAGCGTGGAAAGACTCAGTCGGGGTGGTTGGTGTGGGGTTGCTCGAGCCTAAGGCTAGGCGTCTATCGCGAATGTGATAACCCAGTCATGGGCTCAAAGGAAGACTAGCCCTAAATCGATGAGCCATTGGCTGTTTGGTGCGACTAAATGGCTATGTGTCACTTTGACGTTTTCGATCGTGAAATGCAATCGAATGGTATCGGTGCTTGCCATTCGACGGGAAGCTCGTCTGACCGCAAATTAGAACAAGCAAGCAATCAGTGCCACCGAGGATAATACCATAAAGGCACGCACCAAAGCCGAATTAGATGTGGAGTTCTCTTGGGTAGCCCATCGTGTCAAGGCCAACACTCGTTTTAAAGAGCATTGTTGATCATGGATTGCCAGAAGCGCCGCCTTCTGCGAGCCTTCCCGCCCTTAACGCCTCGGACCTTCTTAACATAGTGATGGAGACCACCTACTCCGTGGGCAAGATTGAATTATTTAAAGGAACTTTAACTGCAGTTCTCACGACCCTTGCTGGCAATTTAGACACTTTGACAGCGGGAAATGATTCTACACAGGTTGTGGCAGCAGACAGTGATTTGGATGATCCTTGGCGGATCTTTCACCAGCCCTACTTCGTGTTTGTTTTCTATTGGTTCCACTTTTTAATGATTGAGTTACGAATCCCGCAGTTTAATATTTTTAGTTCAGATCATTGAAATGTAACCGCTCACTTTCTATTAAATTTTGCATTCTGAGCGACGGATAGGACTTAATGGATACACGAACTTGCTTAGTGGTAATGTGCCATCGCCTTTAACTTCTTCCTAATCAGTTAAGCATATGATGCGGTATCCGGTCGCTTACACTGACTGTTTTTGTTTTACCGGGACGCCAGTAGATGTGTACTGGTCCCATGACTTTAGTCATACAGTCATATGGGGGGATGCAGGGGGCGTCTAGAAGGAATATTATTACTGCGAACAAGGGACGAACTAAAAAGTTAATTGGCGTAAATTTTTCGGATTTTCGGTTAGAAATGAATACTTGTGTGAGATTGTAAAATTTTGTTATCATGCAACATAATCCTAAGATATTTCAGTCAGGCCAGCGTGCTAGCTTTTGACATGCACGTGTTTCCGGCCACCTGAAAAAATCGCACACGTTTAAATATGAAGACTTATGCAGTACGAAAAAGTGTCCCTTATTTTCTATGCTCATATCGATTCGAATATTTCTATGGAAGCACTGCATAAAAAGTATTCCTCCTTGTACACATTTGGCAGACAATAACGACTTCAAGTTTCCTACTGAGAGGAGAGGAACAACAATGGGTTCTAAAAAATTTTCAATTCCCGAATAAGTTTCAACCCGCATTGTGGCTGCACTTGCATTTAAACTTTACAAGCCATAGCCTGTATACTTTCAATGTAAGGAAAATCATAAATTTATATTCACTGTTAAGAAGAGGTAATAGAGGGCATATAAAATTTTGCAATGAATGTGAGCCATGTTGTAGACTTCCTAAGCAGCATTCGCTGTGATACCGCCCGAACTATTTATTATTGTCCAGGTTGAAACGAATTCTTATTTTTACAATGCTACTGCTATATATCCATTTTGTTTTGTACGGAATATCTTATATCAAATTCATCGCATCTACTTACTGACATCAACCCTCTCACTCAGCAGCTGTCCACTAACCTACAATTACACGTACATATACTACTCTTGATATGTATGTTGTCATTTATATATACTTTTTTCGATTAGCTGACGGCTGCTTGTTTTCGCATGAAATTAGGTTAACAATTTCTTGTAATTTCTCATAGATATTGATGCTTTAAGTTAGCCACCCTGTAAAAAATATGGAGTTCAAATGCGTTTGCCTATATTTTCCTTAATGAACTTGACTGAACTGAACAGATGCAATGATATCTCAAACCTCACATAATTATGAGCTGTTCCTTAATCAGCTCGTGATGTGGGGCGCGACTACGGGTACGCCGACCCGTCACTTAATGAGCCCTCTCCCACATCAGACAACTGACCGGCTCGGACGTTGGTCTGATTTATATGGTGGAGGAGAGAGTGAGGTTGGCGGCTCAGCACATTTTTCTTCACTATAAACAATCTGACGCGATTGAAATTATCACGGCGTGCTAAAAGCCATGGATTGGAAGGTTGGCAATAGAAAGGATACCTCGGACCGCGTGGTCAACCCAGTATGTACGCTTGAGCGTAATGGACGACTGGCGGACTGAGAGTCAGCCTGAAATGTGGTCTTTATGGCACTCCCACTCACGTGGGAGCTGAGCATCCCTCCCTCTGTTGTAGTGCTCTTGTTTGTGTATGACTACAGTGCATGGGACTGCACAATCCCCGATATTCGATCTTTTTGACTTTGAATTGACACTGGGCCTAGGTGGAAGAGTGAAACAGAGTGTGGTAGATGCAGTGAAAGCGTAAATCACAATCCCTGCGCCACTCTGCTGTACAGTATATGACGGGTGTCTTCGATTTCAACGGTTTTAATGTCGGTAAATGGTACTGGAGATACGTATCGCTGTACCATTGGCGACCCACAAATTACGTGCATGGGCAGTGGCTCTAAGAATTTTAGCATGTGTTGGGGTAGGTTATACACGCTGGTGCGGGATTTGTTAGTCGTGTATCGACTAGGACCTGCACACGTTGAGCGATTAGCCTAACGGATAAGAAAAAAAGCAGGAACAAGGGGTGATTCATTCGAATAAACAGAGTCAACCAAAGGATATTTACTAGGGAGGGGAATTGTGCCCGCAACAGCGTGTCCAAGGTCCAAAAGCCACGTAGTATCAGCAGCCAGGGTGGTGATATAGGAATCGCACGGGTAAAAGGTTGATGTTACGTTTAGGTGGAAGGTACTTTAGAGGCCAGGGGTTTGGTTCGATTTGTTATAGCTCATATAAAGCCGGCATTGCTGTATCGCTGCAGTTAGGTTAGTGTTGGTGCAGGAGAAGGGAGTCAGTAATATTAGGGTCAGAGAGGCCGGTGATTAAGCGATGATGTATAAGGTGGTCACGATCAGGCAAGTGTGGGTTAGGGAAGGTGGCAGATGCAAGATGGGTAAGCTCTGTGGTGAAAAAGTCAATATATTGCCCCTGTGACTGACACAAACCGACGACGCATTCGGTAGCCATGCCTGTGGGTATACGGGTTTGAATAGTTCCAACAAGTTACGGGGCTTTACTAGAAAGAGGTGGATATAGTACTTCCGTTGTCGATAATACGCCTTCCTGTAGATGATGAGAGGAAACGTTAGAGGCAACAGGTATGTTGGGAGACATAAAGAGTGACTGGCATAATTTCAAGGTCGCACAGTAGGTCACGAATGTCGTAGACGTCTGGGGCTAGTAAAGGGTTGGCACCTGGTGCGTACAAAATCGCTCCTCTCCATGGTTTTGGAAAAGCGGGGTTACCGGATTGGTGTGTCAAGAAAGAGTGGGGGCAAACTAACTGCTACCAATGGAACGGCCGTCAGGTGGAGAACTGCTGAGTACCGTAGGACACCTACGGCTGAGACAGCGGGTTTAGGTCCATTGGATGACGTTGTTTCAGCCCACCCTTTTAAAATGTGTTTTAGCTCTTCATGCATATACGAAGCAGCGGTTCTCTTAGAATCGAAAGTAGTTTAAAGCAAATTTAAACAACGAAATAAGAGTTAATTCATGATGGAGAACAGGGATCGCAGACTAATACACCTTAAAAGAAATTTGAAAATGATAATGAATCTAATCAGAAGAACAAAGGAAAAAGTTAATGTGATTTCACTAGTCTTATACGAAAACGAAAAACGACCAGATGGAAATATTCGAGGGCGAAAGCACGTGGCACATGTGATTTAGCAGTTTGGAGTCTTTTCTGCAGTGTAGAAGACACGCTGGTTTTGAGAATCACTCTTGAGTCGATTGTCCAGTCTCTCTAAAGTTGGGAGTTATTAACGTCGATTTGACTGCTTCTACGGCTTTTGCAAATATTCATTCTGACAGAGGATTATTCTTCCACGTCGGAGATTATCCGTACGAGAATACAAAGCTTAAACGGTCATCCGACGTTATCACTACGAGAAATACAAACTCCCAACGTTCACCTGCTTCCAAAATTAACGCCAGCGTATGCTCTCCTGAATCTGCTTTCAATTGGCGAAGGAGAACTCACAACAAAGGCTGAGTCATTGCATGCTTATAAGAAGTCTGACTGCTGAATACTATTGAACCCTAGCCCATTTATTTAAGAAGATTTATAAATTAAATACATTCGCAAGCAATCATGAGAGGTATGAAAAACAGACGCTCAGGATTCATCTGAGCGGAGAAAACGAATTGGCGGCGTGGGCGAGAGTTAAACCCTCGTCACAAAAATATGTGGTGACGCACCTAACCACTACGCAACATTAACACGGAGTACTGGCAAACAAAATTTTATACAAACAGAAAAAGATGTTAAAAACAGGTATTCTGTTACTACTTCTCCTCCTGCTAGCGGACAAAAAGCCTGATAACACTAATGAATGTCACC
>WEDG01002116.1:0-19484 GCA_017591395.1 Schistocephalus solidus | reverse complement strand
ACACACACACACACACACACACACACACATACACACACACACGGGTAAAACTGGCATTGCTGTGTGTTCATCCCAGTGTAAAATAAATGCCCCGTAAGCAGCGAAAAGATGCTCAGCGGTGGGGCATGGATGAACTTCGCTTGCACGAAGTGCCCCCGAATCACCTGCTTGACTCCATCTGCACATTTATTTCGCTGTTTCTGGGCTTGTCTGTGTGTGTTCCTTCCTGTTCCCATATACTGAAGGACGTTTTGATTGGCTGAATAAAGGCAGAAAATACTGCAAACAGTGCTTCACTAATCTACACGCAGGTTTCTGCTCCTCCTCCCCCACCCCAATGCTGTAGTACCTTGGCCGAGTTTGGTTCACGTGATGGTCGCCTGGTCTTGACGTCTATCGCACTTTTAGAGGGTGGTTTGCCTCGCAAAGTCTAAACAGTGCTGCGTCAGTCCAAGGGCGTCTCTCACATACCCCTTTGCCGTTTATTGTTTGAAAGAGTTCCGCCTGACAGATAGTTGCTTGTTCCCGAACGTTGACTCTCATCTGTAGCTTGTTTCTTGTGGGATGTCAATGCATCCATGGATGCCCATTCACATGTCATTAAATACCCGGTCAGCAGAGTGAGATCTTATCAGGCATTTTTTGAAGGCATCTGAGATTACAGTGGTTGAGTTTTCTTTCTTGACCTTCATAAGCAGTCCATTTTTCTGCCCTATACAAGGGCGCTGTCAAGACCACAGCCTTGCACACCCCAGTTCTGTGTTGAGTAAGATGCTGCAACAAATCCAAACGGAATACTTTAGCCGGCCGAGGCTTGGCTGGCTTTGGAGATCCAACTTGCGATTTCGTCGTCGATCGTGCTGGTTCCTGAAATCGTACCCCCAAGGTACGCAAAATTCTCCACTGATGTGAGGTAAGTTCCATGGACATTGATACAGGATTTATCTTAGCTAGAATTTGCCTTCGACTGGTGCGTGACGATTGTCTTCTCCGTGCTGATGGTCAGGCCGAAGTTTGAGCAACCGACATTTCGACCGTCGATTTCGACGAGGTCCACCGTATGCTCCACACCAGGTGGTGCAGGGACGGTGACTTGCGCGTGGGTTTGTTTTAAGTGATAGTAGCCTTGCGCTGCAGCTACCGCACTCTCACCTCCTCCCCCACCTGAGCCCGGTGTCATGACGGAGTCAAGAAGATCGGAGGCGGGAGAGGATGCAGGTGGCTGGCGCGGCCGGAGCCGCCCCTGGGCGTGCCACCACACCTGGCTCGGATCCCACGGATCCCTCTCCGTACAAACGCTTACTCACAAACACAGAAACGGTTGTGGATGAGCACATAGGCGAATACTTTTCTGCCTCTCAGTGTACAGCAGCCTACATTGATTTAGTACATCAGTGGCTAGACAGATAAGAAGAGTGCTTTGATGGTACGTGTGACTGACTATTATGAGGACCAATAAGGAGGGGATGGAAGGAAATAGGTAGGAGTTCCTAAACTTTGGGCCGCCAGAGACTAAGAGACCCACACTCTGCTGCATGTCCTGTTCCATTGTAGTGCTCAGCGCGCAGTCCTCCGTGAACAACAAGTCGTTTACGCTGCCATTCGATACCCTTGTAGATGTTTTAGGCAACGTGTGTCCAATAGTTTTCCGTCAGTGTGGTATTCGATTTTGACCAAAGAACCTCCTCACCTTAAGTGCCTATCAGTAGAGTGCACCTTATAGGACTGAATGGGATGGGAAGCCCCACTGAAGCCCAGTGGTTCCAACGAATGCTTGCAAGCTTGCCCCATTACTAATGACAAGGCAGTATCCTGTCCTATATTTCACAAATAGAAGCCAATATGCAAGACCTAGGTTCTTGTTGCAAGGAAGATAAAAGCGCGATCATTGGGAGAGTACGTTTATTAGCTTTAGCTTTCGGTCTCGTATAGGAGGCCATCATCAGAGCCCATGAGAATGATACAACCGGTTTTCTGTAATCCAACAAATTCATGGCCTTCCTCCAAGGTGTGGGTAGCCATCTGAGACAGTGGGTCGCCTCTCCATATAGCCCGTTTATGCTCCCGATTGTGTCTGCCGTTTGTCCTGTGGTTTTCTCACCGTCTGGATAGGTCACACGGAACATCCTTATGTATGCACTATGTCAAAATTCTTCATCAGGCCAACGAACATGACGTAGAGACAGATCTGCGTTTTCTGGCACATTTCCTGACGGAAATCGCGTTCAGGGAGAAGTCCCTGCCTCAGATTTCTGCTCAGAAGATTGAGTAGCATTCTGGCAAATATCTTACAGATAGCAGTCGGAACGTAGCTGTTCCCGTGATTATTCTAGACCTGCCGGTTCCCTCTACGTATGTGGAGGTACACGATGGTGGCGTCTTTGATGACTCGAGGGAGGTGTCCTCGTGGTCAGTTCTCTTGGAATAGCGAGCTAGGCTTTTCTCTGCGTTATGGGCTGCCGTACTTGTAAACTTCTGCTGAAAGTGCGTCTGCACCAGTTAATATTCCTCTGATTGCACCGCTCTGATTGGCTGAAGGGCAGAAGGGGGACGATCGCGGTCGTCGTTATTGTCCACATGCGGAAGTTATTGGAGGGCTTTTTCGTCGACTTTTAACGGGCGGTTCCCGTAGCGCTAGCTATCTGTGCCCTCTCCAAGCCCCGGCCTTCCTGACTTGATGATGACACCGGGCTTAGGTTGGGGAGGAGATGAAAGTGCGGTAGATGCAGCGTGAGTCTACTCCTGCTATCACCTACTTTACGCGCAAATCACCGTACCTCTGCCTGTCCTGGTGTGGTACACACGTGGACTTAGTCGGACTCAACGGTCGAACTATCGGTATAAGTAGTGTGTACAGTATTTTTATCGGGAAACAGAGTCCGGATCTCCTTGTCGTCGTTATGGAACTAGTCCTAAAATGGTCGATATGTTCGAGCGAGAGTTTCCAGTATGCATGCAGCTATGCATGCTGCTGCTAAAATCTAAACGGTCAATCCAATAATAGACTGGGCAAATTAACTGTCGATTGTAAAATTTAGGTTAGGAAGCCTAATCTTGGAGAAGACCATACGGTGATCTGTCCAGCGGTCAGTACGTACTGCTTATTGGCCTCCGGATGCGTACGGAATCAAGTAGCTGCCGCTACCGCTAACAAGGTTGTATCGATTCCGTATCCCCTTGTGTGCAAATTATTGGTGAGGAGGACATTGTGCTGAGTCCGGGGCTTCGCTGTTGCAGCAACCGATCTCGCAAAAATGAAACACTTCTTCCCAGTTGTGGTGGTTTGTCGATTCGAAGTCACCAAAGGTAAGCGATTTGGCCACCTTCAACCCAGTCACAGGAAACGCTTGCAGGTCTCTGCAGAACTTGTGCTTCACATCGTCGGAGCTTATCTTTGAGGTTGGAGGCGGGACGTAGACACTAATGACGGCGGCGACGACGATGACGACTTAGCAACCCCATGCTATCGTTATGTCCTGGACAAGCAGAACAGTCATCCTACAACGTTCCTGCTAGCAAAATCGACTCCATCTTTTCATCACACTGCCCTTGGATGTCCGCTCCAAAAGAGCGTGTATTCTGCATCCGCCTCCTCCGGTTGTGCCTGCTCTTAGAAGTGAGTCTCACTTAGAGCCGGAATGTCAAATTTTTTTTACGGGCCAGTTCGTGGATGACCAGAACTGTTCTGGTTTTGGTCAGGTTTTCCAGTGATCTAAAAAGAAACGAACATTGCAGGCTGAGCCATGCCACACCGCTGCCCGTGGAGCTGTACGGGAATGGTGACAGCATCTTTTGTTTGCTGCATTTTGTTACGTCTACAAACCGTAGTCAACGAGTTTTGCTAGCTATTTCTTACGTCCATTCACACGATTATCAGCGCCATCACTTTGTAATGCTGCCCTTTTTGTCCACCTCACGTTCCTTGCCAGTTCGCTTCTGAGACCGCACGAGACTTGGCACCAGTCTCGTGAGAGCTCGAAACCAATCAATGTTGCCTCCATTGTCGGTTGGTTAGAGACAGCAAAGACGTACATACGCTTTGAGGGCTACAAATCTCAACGACGAAACGGATTACCACTTGACTGAAGAGATAGCTTGTGGTAAGTGCTTGCAGAGCGTCTTGTGTACTTTTTATCTTAGCCAAAGCTGGTCCACCCCAGTCTCTCTTCTCCGACTTCTGATTTGAGAATCCTGGTGTTATCGACAATCAAACTCAAAAAATTGCTGACGTGACCGTGACGCAGCTCAGTCGTCACGACTAACCCCTCTCGACTTCAAATAATTTTCCTGCGTTAGTTGATGTGACCACAATGAGGAGAATTTAGTCTCCAACATCCTGTCTTTAAGCAGGATAAATGTCTTTAAAAAAAAAAATCTCAGCCCATCAAATCCAGTCAACGGTTCCGTACAAATCCAGCAGAGTAATCCCTCCATCGGTACCAGCATTTGGATCTCCTTCCCAATATCCAAGATCTTAATTCTGTCACCAGCGGTATCTCCTCCCTCAAACCAACGCATAGCGACATGGCATACGGATTTGGCGTCGACGTGCAACGCAAAAACTCAACCACCGGTTTTCTACAGCCGCCCTATCATCTGGCTCCGTCCTGCCAACTACGGGCGCCCACGCTGCCGATACCACTACCGTTGATACGTTTGTCATTCACTTTCTTTAACTATTCTGCCGCTTTTCGGATTTTTCACCCGAACGCCGGTCTGGGAAGGGAACACTTGTAGAGAACCTACTCCGGGCGCCTGGTGCAACGCTGCGCCTCTCGCGAGTGCCTGAACATGTGCGGCAGTGGCAACCTGGTTCTCAGCCAATTACGGCTGTTCCAACTGGCCAATCCTCTTCAAAGCTGACTAGCACACGCTCTCCCTCAAAGCGCTATGATGACTCCCGACTCATCCTCGGGACAATGCCTCACGGCACCGGGCATGTGCCCTCGTCTGGTTGCCAACTTCTTCCAACTTTTTCTTCACTAATTCTGCACATCATTCTCCTAGCCGGCATCGCACTTCTCTTCCTATTCGGGAACGGGCCTGATGGTTGCATTGGCTAGGGTCTTCTCAGTGACTTTAAGCTGGTACAACACCTTATAAGGCCACCTCCCCCACGAGGGCCTACGTAGTGCTACAGTAATTAGCCCTGCCTAATCGTCTCATCTAACTGCAGAGCTCGATTATGGGTATAACTTTTGTTTAGTGGGAAGACGGTAATAATAGGATATATTTCCCTGTAGTGGCCCGACTCCGGGTACATGTTGAAGGACTGAACCTCTCGCGACTACTTACACGTGCACACCAGTGACTGCCAATCCTGGCTGTCCAAACCGGTCAATCATCATCAAGGCTGACTCACACATGAAATTGCTGGATGCCCTGTAACGACTATACACACGGTATCACACTTGGGACGTGCCCTCGTCTGGCTGCCAACTTCTTTCCAACCCCTTCTCCGATAGTTCTGTATAAAATACACTATATTCCCAACTGGCATCCCACTTCTCTTCTCGTAGCGGCCAGGGTCTTCCCGTAAGAACTTAAGTCGTTGAGCTAGCTCCACCTAGTCTTAGTGTAGGCTTAAGTTGACCCTCTTTCCAGTTCACTCAATTCCAGCCACGCCTGCTTTAAGGGCTACCATTAGGATTACCGTTCGACATAGGGTTAGGGTTGGAGTTGGTGATGGTGCTAGGGGTGTATTTAAACAAGCTAATGGCGTAAATGGTCTTTTTTATCTTTAGCTTCCCGCCAACAGCCAAGAGAGAGAGCTATAAGCTTTATTTTGAAAGTATTATTACAAAATTTTCAGCAAAAAGGCCTCCATTCACTGTGGATAAAATTGGTACGCAAAAGAGAGCACCGGGAGAAAACAGAGGATATATGGCAACCGAAAGCTGTAACTATCGGCATCGTGAACGGTCGTCTGTAAGTGCGTCGCATAATTGCGCCAGCTTTTCTTCAATACGGTGCAGGCGTCGTTTGCAAATGACCTTGTCGTGGGTGATATAAACAAAAAGTGGTAAATAGCAGTATCAAATGGTAAAAAAGGGCCAGCCCATGTACATATAAGAAATGTCACATGTGAATGAAGGAGAAAAATGGCGACTAAAATTCAAAAGCCCGCCCAAAAATGCAGGTCTTTTGGGTTGTGGATAGGGAGGGAGTTTGAGGATTAGTTCAGTGACTACCGGATGTAAAACGTACGCGCAGGATACCCTCATATGCTTGGCACCCTGGTCAAGGACGGTTACCGCTGTGTACCTACCGTGCTGAGCACGACTTCATAGACCCAGAGATAAAAGCTAACTATAAGTATCCACCAGGTTCATTGATGTCTTTGGAGGGGGGTGGTCGATGTATTGCTTATAGGAGCTTGCTATTACCGTCTGTACCACCGAGCACAACTGAAGTTGCCTATTCTACGTCTGCCTGCAGGGTAGTTGTGGCAGTCGATTCGTGCAGTGTATCCTCGTTAGTGTCAAGTCTTGCGATGTCTATGCAACCGTCAACCAACTGTAAGACTGCAACATTGATCCCCCCACAACACCCCATACACCCCTTTCAGCATACAGCCCTCATGACAGTTCGACTGTCGATTCCGGCGATGTCTGCCGCGTGCTCCCAAGCAAGCTGGTACAGACACAGTGACTTGCGCGTGGATTAGTTTGAAGTTATATTAGACTTGCGTTGTTGCTACCGCACCATCTCTTCCCTCACCCGCCTTTGCCCGGTGTCAGGACAGAGTCGAGAAGACTGAAAGTGGGGTCGGACGCAGGTTTGCGTTGGTTGGTGCGGCGTGAGCCTGCACCTACGCGTGCCACCATGTTCGGTATTTTTCATGGGAGCGCAATCTGAATAATACCTGCCATGACTTGATCTAGCCCTCGAGTTGGTTCAGCCCTCAAGTTTACCCCCTCACACGCGTACGATCCTTACGGCTGGAAAACAAATAACAGCAAAAATAAACAACCCGTACGAATAAAATGGTACTAGCCAATGTCCAATAAACTTATTAGAATGTAACATACTAATGAACCCTCGGTTATGCATTGACTTCCCAAAGGAAACTATCGTCCATTGGCTGATGGAAGTGACAACCAAGAAACTATAAATTCAACTGTGTTGATCTGCCCATATCTTTGTTCACATCCCCCCCCCTCTTGCTGAGATAAGGTGGCCAAGTTTTATCTGATACGTGCTTTTCTGTTCGTTGTCTCTATTCCCCACTAGGATTTTGTTGGTTTCGGAAGCTAATGTAGCGCTCTGCATTCATTCCTGCATGCGGAACTGCCTAGCTTACAGCAACCGAGACAGATGGTGAGGCACTGACAAAAGTTGCATCAATTAACTGATCATGACCGATCAAAAAAGACCATTTTCACACAAACTCCGCTCTTCGCCTATAGTAGTTGTAGGGATGTCCATTTATGGGTGCCAAGTGAATGTACGTTGCAAAATTTGCCTCGTACAGGTGTTGACTACGCCTAACGTCCCTCAGATGGCATCCAACTCTCGTGAGTGGCTCCCGGAAGCAAGGATCTTCATAGTGTCCACAACCCGGTAACCGGTTCGACCGATGACATAAACTTGATGAGGGTATCCGCTTTTTTGTTTTTTCCCACAACTGGCATTTATGCACACTTTCCCTTCCCATCCGTCCTCCTACCCTTTTTCCAATATTAAAATTCATACGGAATAGGCGGTATGCAGTCCCGTAGGCGGCCCACGCTAACCCGGGTTGGTCTCCAACTAAATACCCAACCGTGACCCATATTGGAGTTCGGCAGCCGTCTAAGCAGCCCCATTTAGGGACAACACTGCTTACTCCCTCGTGGGGGATGGGAGCTAGAAAACGTGTCCAAAAAACCCTGGGATCACGTAATCTGCACACTAGCAGTAGCCAAACAAGCAGTAACCCCTGCCCCAATCTAGGCCACCCCACTCCACGAACTGTTAGAGTGAGTTCGCACTGTGACCAACGGACCAGTGCCAAAGTAGCATCCGCCTTCATTTTCCGCACCGCCCACGCCGTTGGCTCACTGTGTGGGCCTAGTAGGCCACATAAGCCTCCGTGAAAACCTGCGGTAGAACACCACTGGTCATACTGCCTCACCGCATTTCTCCTCACCAATGCATATCTTATACGACATTTCGACCGTCGTAGTCCGACGATGTCAACCATATGCCCCACACCATGGTGGTGCAGGGACGGTGACTTGTGCGTAAATTAGTTTAAGGTGATAGTAGACTTGCGCTGCAGGTACCGCACTCTCTCCTCCCCCCCACTTGAGCCCGGTGTCATGCCAGAGTCAACAAGACCGGTGGCGGGGGAGGGTGCAGGTGGCTGGCGCAACCGGGGCCCTTAGGCCCTAGCCGCCCCCTAGGCGTGCCACCACGACCCCCATGTTCGGCATTTGTTATGGGAGCGCAATCTGAATAACGCCTGCCGTGCCCTGATGTGGCCCACATTTTGGTCCAACGCATCTACCATGTAGTCCGTTTAGGGGGCACCATATCTCACACAGGACCTCGCCCAACATCACAAACGCAAGCATGCAAACGACACATCTCATGTTAGTGGGAAGTGTGTCCCTCGGATCCTTCTTCATGTGGCTCCTTTGCTGCATGTGTGACTTGAGCCTGAGACTATCATGGTGTGCTGAAAGCCATGGCTTGGAAGGTTGCTAAGTGACAATTGAACACAAACCTCGCAGTCAGTCCAGTGTTTATTTGTTTGAGCTGGTCGACTGGTGGACTGAGATTTAGGCTGCAATGGCCTTTATAGAACTCCCGCTCCATGGGATCCAAGGCAGGTGTGGTGACTCGCCTTGAGGCGGTTTCGGCAACGCCGGTCACATGCACCTTCTCCCGCCTCTGGTCTTCTTAACTTCGTCATGACACCCTGCCCAGGTGGACGAGGAGGTGAGAGTGCGGTAGATGCAGTGCAAGTCGCCATCCCTGAACCACCTTGCTGTGGAGCATACGGAGGGCCTCATCGGAGCCGACAGTCAAACTCTCGTGCGTGCGTGGGCTTTTTTCTGCCCCCACTTAGAAATTGACATCATGATTGCTGAATGACGGTATAAAAATCGGAAACAGTGTTATATCAATTCATCCACGTGTGTCCCCTCACACGGTCTGCTGTCATAGCCTGCAATGCGGGCGCTATTTAGCACTTCCTTGTAGCGGCCCGCCGACGAGAATACGGATGCGTTGCTACCTGCCAACCCAAGTAGTGTGAAATTATTCCCCGCTTTCACCCTTTTCGGCGCATATTGGTTTAAATAGCCTTATGACGCAACAGTTACGCCAAGCTGTTGACCCGCAAACTGTCAGTAATTACACTGTACGCAAGGGCAACCGCATGAGGAAGGCCGCAGGAAGAACAATCTGGGCGTGAAAGGCATTGTGGAAAATCATAAGAGAATGAGGGAAGTGGGATGTTATGTTGGTAGTTGTGGCAGCTGAGCCGACGATGGCGACAGTGGTAGATGATGATGATGATGATGATGATGATGATGATGATGATGATGATGAGGAGGAGGAGGAGGAGGAGGAGGATGAGGAGGAGGAGGGAGGAGGAGGAGGAGGAGGAGGGAGGAGGAGGAGGAGGAGGAGGGAGGAGGAGGGAGGAGGAGGAGGGAGGAGGAGGAGGAGGAGGGAGGAGGAGGAGGAGGAGGAGGAGGAGGAGAGAGGAGGAGAGGAGGAGAGAGGAGGAGAGGAGGAGGAGGAGGAGGAGGAGGAGGAGGAGGAGGAGGAGGAGGAGGAGGAGGGGAGGGAGGGAGGAGGAGGAGGAGGAGGAGGAGGAGGAGGAGGAGGAGGAGGAGGAGGAGGGAGGAGGAGGAGGAGGAGGAGGAGGAGGGAGGGAGGAGGAGGAGGGAGGGAGGAGGAGGAGAGGAGGAGGAGGAGAGAGGAGGAGGAGGAGGGAGGAGGAGAGGAGGAGGAGGAGTGACCTAACGGGTTTAATGGCAGCCTCGTGGGGTCATGGTGCAGACGCAACCTCCTGTTCCAGAGTTGCGTCCCCACCTAATTGACTGTGACCTTATCAAGGCACCGAGGCAGCGGCGGCTGTATGTTTAGGCTTGCACTCCTACCACGTGCGTCCTCGGCACGTCTGAAGAACGGTTTGCACATGAGCGTGTACTAGTTGACCCGATTCGTCTGGGAGAGGTCAGTAGCGCTCATTTGGCTAAGCCGGTCAAAAGGTCACAGGTCTGTGATCGTCAACTCGTCCCATGCACCGCCCCAGTTGAACGTGCGCGATGCTATGCATTCAGGCCATGCGTCTCAACTAAGCGAATTTTAGCCGTTCTGACTACGACCGAAATTCTAACGTGACTGAAAAACTGCTTCACTGCAAAATTGGAGCCGCTGCCACAATTAAAATCCAGTTAGTTGCTGCAGCAACGATCTAACGGTTACACGTAATTCCTACGCAGCACCCACGTAGTTAAAGACTCAGTTTAATTCACTATCTTCTATTGCTGAAATTTCGGGAAGGGGAATATTTCAAACAGTGACAATCTCCAAAGTCGCCACATACCTCAAATTTTACTCTTTTGTCCATATTCAGACTTTCGTGTACGGAGTTGTGTTCGTTGGATACCTCAGAAAATATATAATATTCGGGGTAAGAATACATTTCTTTGGCAAAAAAATAATGCCTGTCAAGCCGAAATGCAGGTAAGAATTACTTCTGTGGCTCCTAAATTGGACACGGAAATTGGAAACGTCACCCACGTATAATTCCAGGAAGGGTACATATGCCTGTGCCCTAGCCATAGTATAATTCCCAGCATTTACATAAACCCTAGCCCTACTCGTTACCCTATCCCTACGTGAAACCTAAAATTAATCATACACTTAACTTAATTCTAATTTCCCACTTATTTGGCCCATAGCCGCCCGTGGTGCGTGCAGTTCCTGTCCGATTCAGAAGGCCATATAAGCAATCCCTACCAAAATACACTATAGTTGTCGATCCGATAAATTCAAAGTTGTTCAATAACCACCTCACCATCGTTCGTAGGCTTCACCCTGAGCAACTTTCCACATAAGCTGACACTACTCTTCCTTTGTTGATGAATGCTCACCGATCGCCAACGGAACTCACTCGCCGGTTCTGCCTTGGGACTCACTATCGAGGTCCGCTAGCAGCTGCACAGAGGCTAGTAGTAGTAAAGGCAGCTAAAAAATGCCGACAAAGACTAGGAAGACTGGAATGGCCATTTCTGGCTTATTAACTGTCGCCAACCAGTTATACCTAATCTCAGGTGCAGCACTATCCAAGATTCGAACCCGCAACCTGCTGCTCAGAAGTCCAACGCTCTAACCATTGAGCCATGGGTTCGTTGTCTTGCCGGTTTCGATCGGGAATATTGAATTGCATTCGTTGATTAATGCTCACCGATCGCCAACAGAACTCACTCGTCCGTTCTGCCTTGCTCTCGAGGCCCATTAGCAGTCATACAGAGGCTAGTAGTAGTAAAGGCCGATGAAAAATACCGACAAAGACAAAGGAGACTGGAATGGCTATGGAAAAATGTTTCGAGCGTTGGACTTCTGATGAAAATGTCACGGGTTCAAGCCTCGGGTGAGGACCACCAGAAGTGGTCATTCCGGTCTCAGTTGTCTTTGTCGGCATTGCTCAACTACTCTTCATCCTGATAAACGGTGGTTCGCATCTCCTGCGATGGAAAAATTTGCCGAGGATACAAATAATATTGTAATATTGGGCTGAGCGCATGGAACAGCATTGTGTCCGACCCAACCTCCCGTCAGTTTCACTCAGTTTTTGCTTTGGGACATGATTGGGAAGAGTATGAGGAGGGCGGTCGACTCCCGCAGCCCTTCTTTACGAAAATCCCATGGTCGTACACTTAAGTTATCACGGTGACCCCTTTTTGCCTCTTGTAGTGTTGCCAACCAGTTAGATAATTTTGTCCTTTAGTTCAAAGCCAGAATGCGATAGTTAGTCTTTTTGAGACTCTAATAGGGACGCTCACAGGCATGAGCACTTTATTATTCGAATTCGGTTTCAGTCACCAAAATAAAACGGTAGGCGGAAAAAATACACTCCCCTACAGCGCCCCAAAATCATTTCTAGGGGTCTTGATTCAGTTTGGTTATCTGATCAATACCGATTGAAGGTGCGGTGAGAAGCTTTGTTTGTGATGGCAAACAAAGGTAACCAGTAACCAGTACCCGTAGATTTACTACCTCCTTAACGGAAGTTTTAATGAGCAGATGTTACCCACTTTCGTAAGACGTTAGATAACGCTATCAGAGAGCTTTCATTTTGTGTCCGTAAACAGTAGAAATGCCCTTTTAATGGTACTCTCAACAGTTGGTATCTGTTCGAGTACTGCCAGCTCAATTGACTTCTTTCATTTCGGATCTTTCTTTGGATTTCCTATGGAAGAACAGTTTGGTCCTCCATTTACGGGACACGAATCTTTTATCCAAACAGGGCAGATTTTAGCATTCGGTGTAAGACACATGATACCGTCGGCAATATTAAGAGTTAGAACTCTTTTTCTCGTTGGGCTGGCACTCGCTCCTCGTGGCGTCCCTGGAAAATTCAGCAATGGAGCGTGGACCATGGCTGTGGATTCAGCTACGGGTATGTCCATCTGCCCCTCCAGTATACTAGCTTAGGGTTCCAGGTTTGGGCTGTACGACGGCGGCGGTGAAGCCTTCTTTGATGGCAGGCACAAGCCGTCATTATTGGTAAATACTATAACTCGTGACCTATTGTAAAGGTAACTGATTTTTTCAGGTTGGTGTCAAGTTACATCTGAAGGAATTGTTACTTCTTGGTCTGTCCGTTTCCTTTGCTGTTCTACTTTGTGCCACCTATGGAGGCGCTGGATACTCCACAAGCATACTAACAGACGAGCCCCGTTTTCTCGTGATTTCTGCAGTTGCGGAAGCAGCAGCAAGGGATATTTGAATGTCATTTCTGAATTTTTGTCGCAACTAACCAATCAGACTCCACCGTAGGTGCTGGCACATCCGATTTTGCAGTTGGCCTCCACCGAACCAGGTTGACAACTCTTAAGGATTGGCTGCCCGTTAGTAAGCGATCGCCTGCGCGAACTTGGAGGCACATAGTACTGCGAAAGCACCCAGTTTTTGTCATTTAAGGATAATCATTCCCACAAATGTCTGACCATTTAGTCGGCACTGGTAGATAAATCAGCTCACCGCCTATGGTCATTGAGATAATTCACAGACAAAGTACCAGCTTATTTGCTTCCAGAGCTTCAGAGTTCACTGTTTGTGCTGTTACCACATACATCATTCTTGTGGCTGTCGTAGTCCCAGCTTGCTACGTGGTGCGGTTACATGCATTTCTTTCGAGTTATGACGGTTCGACTGTCAAAGTCCGACAATGTCCACCGTATGCTCCACAGTAGGGTGGTGCAGGGACGGTGACTTGCGCGTAGATTCGTTTTGAGGGATAGTAGACTTGCACTGCATCTACCACACTCTCTCTTCCTCTGCCCGTCTTTGTCCGGTATCACGACAGAATCAAGAAGACCAGAGACAGGGTCGGGCGCAGGTGGCTGGCGCGGCCGGAGACTCTCTTGACCGTGCCGCCAGGCCTGATTCAGATCCCACGGAGTGGGAGAGGCATAAATGTCAAAATTGGCTGGTGCGTCGTAAGCCTGCACGTACGACTGTCGCCACGCCACCCGAGTAACGCATACCATGCCCTGAGCTGCCCCCTGTGTTGGTCCAGAGCATCTTCCACGCGGCCCGTTTAGGGGGGGGAGGGCCGAACGACGGCCGACAGGTAAGGGGTAGCAGATACATTCTGCTTGCCTTCTCCTGTTCGCCCGGTGCAGAGATCGTAACATGCCATGTAGTGGATGGCTGGAAATTGTAACGGGAGGCTCTTTTTTTGAGGATAAATCTTACTGCCAGGTACGTTGCTATACAGGGCGCAGATTGTAGCCGCCACCGAGTAAAATATGGCTTTTTAATTAAAACAAAACCGTGGTTCAGAACCTATCACCACATTTTTTTCCTGCCGACAAAAACCCTCGGGCATATACCCCCGTAAATAACGCTTCGTCTCGCTTCCCTCCAGCGGACATGGGATTCAATTTGCCTCATTGATATGGCGAGAAAAACGTCATATCAGTAGAGGATTTTGACAGCTTTTAATAATTCCTTTGACTCCCTTTTGTGAAAAACTCAGCGATCTCGGTGGGATTCGAACCCACGCCAGCAAGGGGAAGGCTTTAGTACAGCCAACGCTCTAGTCAACTGAGCTGCGAGGCCCCTTGTTGGCGTGGGTTCGAATCCCACCGAGGCCGCCGAGTTTTTAGCATGTGGGTCGAAGGAAAATGTCATATTTCAAAACATGTGCATATCAAGTAAGCGGAAGGCTCGACTTTTTGTACATCCCGGTACATGACATGAGAACCAGCTCGTGTGTGGCGCACGTAGCGGTACTGTTTCGCTTTGTCAGCTATTGCGCCTACTTCCATTATCAGGTGACATACAGTCTCAACCAGTCGGGTGGCGTATGTAAAAGTGAAGAGACAGTGGATAATCCAACCCCCGCAGCATTTCAGCGAATTCCTCACTAGAATAAATCTGATGCGCTTTAATCTATCACGGCCCACTGAGGGTCGTGGCTTGAAAATATGCCGGTTGGTGGGCTACCTCGGTTCCCATGAGAGTATTTTGAAAAGAATGTAGGACTGAGAATTGGGCTGCACTGGTTCCGTCTCAACGTGACCTTTATGGCAATGACACGTATGTGAGTTCTGGGTGATCCTTGCTGTAGTCTGGCACAGATAGCAGGGGACCAGATAGTTTGTGACACGCGTACACAGGCTGTTTAAACTTGTCCATCACCGCGCCGGAGCCCGCCTCCAGCCGTTTTGACACGGTGTTGGCCATCGGAGCCAGATTTGCGAGGGTAGGAGCGTGTATGCTAGTTACTGTGCACTTCTGGCTCACTACGAACTCAGTCATGTGCCAGTCGCTTGTGCTGCCCGATGGAGTCTGCAACAGGCAAACATTAACTCGAGCAAGTACAGTAGGTGTGCTACCTCATGAAACGTGATGAGGGAAATGGGGACGATCAGTTGCGGGTGATTAAAATGCTGCACATTTTGCTTTTTCATCTAGCGTATTCCAGAAAATGTCATTTTTACACTCAGACTATATTTATAAATAACTATGTCAGTTAAAATGCATATAAATTTAAGTGGAAACCGTTACCTTGCATTCCGGTGGTTTCCTATGCTAATAACTATCTTAGACTAAGTTTGCGCATCCACACCTGTTTTTCTCTGAAACGAGAGTTATCTAAACTTGAGGGTTTCACCAAACGGTAGGTGCTGCACTTGAAAATTGATGTTTTTCTTCGCCTAAATCAGATAAAGCAAGGTGTAAGCAAGAACGTTATTTGTACACAATCAGACGTTCAATCGATTTTAAAAATCCAATGTGCAAATCTGTGATTTCAGGGCTTTAAACGCAATAATACAGCCTACTGACAATCCTTCGTTTAACCGTTTAAAATTTGTCTAACCCCGAATGCTCAATAACTTACTGCGACGTGGTTCTCCACCAAGCGGCTACCTTAGAATAATTTTTGAATGAACTAGTTTCCCTTAAGGCCTAATTTCGAAACGGAATGGTCAGAAGATGAGCAGTTTTCGCAAAACCTTACTATTTATACGGCCAACCTGGTGTACATTTACAACCTTAGGAGCAAAGAAAGTGAATATAGCACTAATTTAGTTATAAAAATGATTTCTTTCCTTTACAGTAAGCAAATTTTCACTCGTTCCCAGGGAAGTCAAAAAAACCAACCCAAAGTTCAAATTCATACCCCGACTTTAACGTGGAAAAAGGTAAAGTACACAGACATCTGTCAACTAAATAACTTATTATGGCACTTTTTTGCATAGCTAAGTTATTAATGGTTTTTCAATTCATTCAGGGTATATTCATTGCCGATTTTGGGTGTGAACGTTCACTTTTCTTAGCGATGAGGTTTACTGTTATGGAGCGTATAAATATGAGCTTAACAGTCCTCTACATTAACAAGAATATTCACAGACTCACTACTGCGGTACATGCTTTCAAGAAATTTCTTACGTTGAATGTTTTGTTAAAAACACTGCAAAATATCTTCGTTTTTGGACAATCAATTGAAAACATTGAACATCGTGAAGTATTTCCTCTATTTCAAGAATGATCTGAAACTCATCGTTACCGAGATCATCAAAAAATACAAAGGCATTTCTCTGAAGGAAGTTTTTTTTCATGTAGACAAAATGATATGTTTACGATGGAAACTGACAACTCTATTCAAATTTATTAGTAACTGCCCTGACTGGTCAACATTTGACCTTATGAAAATCTTTATTCCTGTGACGTTCATGTCGGCAGAATCTAGGGAAATCCTGTTTCTTTAGTCAACCGAACCTCAAGCAAGGTAAAAACGGAAAGAATACAGCCACGTTTCTTTTAACGGTTTTGGAATATTTATTATATGCTGTTGTCTAACATCCATACTTGACAATACACGTAGTATTGGAGGATATTTTAGTGTAAAATCCACTAAATGATTATTCTCAAACGTTAGTCTACTTGTTTGTTTTATTTACTTAGTTTTCTGCATGGATAGGCTTTTTGTACACCTAAAACTTTAATTTACCTAGTTGCAACGAGTTTTGGCGTTTTTGAATTTCAGATTACTTGTAATATTTTTTTCTGTCATCAATTCGCATAAAGTCAATCATTATGAATTCCAGGTTTTGGCCACTCCATTTCTGCCAGTTTGCGAGGGAGTAGCAATCTTTCGTAAATTTCGATTTATTTTATGAGATGGCAAACTCACTGTAGGTTGTTGAGGACAGTGTATCAAGTCCCGTTCTTCTGGACGACGTTATTCTCCTCGTGTGGAGGCTCCACAGTTGTCTTGGATCACGTTTTTTCCTTTCAGTATCCACCAATTGGGCTTAATGCCAGTCACTCTTTGATAGTTTTTGATACTTTCTGAAAAATGGTGCACCCATCCGCGAAGCCGAAGCCTTTGTTATCATCCAACATGTAAGATTCACATTCTCTATCCCTCCGGGTATCCGCCACTTGCTTCATCCTACCGTCCATAGACCCCAAATATTCAGCCACTGGCAGCAGAAGAAACTATTTGCAAGCAAATCACATCTAACTGGTACTATATATGCTAATATTTTGGGTTATTATGGAAACCAAATGGCCTAAACTGTGAATTACCGAAATTTACTGTTCTTCGGGGTGTCCTCCCACGTTACGAAGAGTTCCTTATTTCTTGCAAAGCAGTTCCTAATGTCGAATGCTGTGCTGTTTGGGGAACGCAACCTGATCTAAAGCATCCTGCCCCCAGTTCTGTCTAGAGTCCAGGAAATTTATACTCGAATTCAAGCTGTTCCTTTGAAGTTGCACATGTATTGGTTCGTCAAGTATGAAATTTTTAGAAAAAACAAAGTTTGTGGATGTTTATCTATACAAGGAATAGGTTTATTCAGCCAAGTATGCACCCATATTTTCATAACACTTTTCGCATTGAAGTGGTAGCTTTTCCGTCCGGTGGTTTAAAAGCCGGGTAATCGGAAAGACCTGTCATACAGTAATGTCCGAAGTAAATTGTTTTTCTATGACAAAATTATCCATATTTCTGACGAAATAGTAGTCATTTGGGGCAAGAGTTGGTGGATGATGGAGAACATCCAACTCCAAATTCTGTAGTTTTCCATTGTCTGACGTTGATGTGCAATAGAATAGGTGTCGAGCGGTTGACCAGTCAAAGCAGTTTCTGCAAGTTTTTGGATCATTTTTTCAGCTGATTGCCATATACTTCTGCAGTGACCGCTGATCCAAGTTGCATGAAATCATAACGTATCACAACTACGCCAGACTATCAAACAATCCCCATCAACTTCTTTTGGTGAATATTGCACTTTTGCTGTGTTTTGCTGGCTTGTTCTTTTTCCCATGGTGTTGAACTTTAAGGGTATCGTATTTGATCTACTTTTCCATCACAAGTTACACTTAGATTCAAAAACAAGTCAATTTTGTGCCGTGAAAGCAACATCCTACAATCTTCCAACCGTTCTTGTACCTGCTTTTCATTCACTTAACGCGGAATGCAAATTTCCATTTGTTTTTATTTTTCCAAATTTATCTAGGTGAGTTAATATTGTTTCATTGCTAACATTAAACATCGACTATAATTCACGTGAACTTTGAGAAGGAACTGACTTGACGGTAACTTTCATATCGTCACTATCCGCCTTTGATTTTGCCTGCCCGCGTGGTTCATTCGTGAGATCAAAGTTACCAGAACGAAATTTCGTAAACAAATTTGATACAGTCCGCTATGTAGTACTCTTATAGAAAACAGCAATATTCTCAGCTGCCAGCATGCTGTATTTCCACCAAAGATGGCATATTTCCTACGTGAACGAATTTCCGACTTTTCCCTCTTTATATAAGAATTATAAAGACAGTTCTTTAATTTTTTTCGAAAGCGCACAATGATTTAGAAAGAGGGAATGAGTGTGTGTGTGTGAGTGTTTGCCAATCTGATGCTTACACCAGACCACGACGTCGGCTCAGTGTATGTGTTGTGTGTGTCGAGTGGCTGACCAGTGGACTCGGAGTCAGACGGCGATGGCTCCTCCATATCCCTGAGTTAGTGAATCCTGGCGTGATGCGTTATGGGGGCCAGGTCGTGCTGTGGCGAAGACGGGCACGCCGATCCGTCAGCCATGTGCGCCCTCCCACATCCGACACTGACCGGCTCGGACATAAGTCCTGACTGTGGGGTGGAAGTGAGTCGACAGCTCAGCGCATATTCCTCACTATAAACAATCTGACGCGCTTGAAACAATCACGGTGCGCTAAAAGCCGTGTCTTGGAAAGGTTGCCAACTGACGGGATAACTTTCCGGACCGCGTGGTCAGCCCAATGTGATGTGTTTTGTGTGGGTGGCTGACTGGCGGACTGAGAGTCAGGTTGCAATGGCTCCTTCTTAATGTAGCGCTATGGCACTCCACTCCGTGGATCCGAGCCAGGTTTGGTGGCACGCCCAGGGGCGGTTCCAGCCGCCAGCCACCTGCCCTCTCCATCTCCGGTCTTCTTGACTGTGTCACTGAGACCGAGGCTCAAGTGAGGGAGAAGAGAGTACGTAACGTTGAGTGCCACGGTTGGAAGGTTGCCAACTGACAATTACACTCAGACCTCGCAGTTAGTTCAATGTGTGTTGTGTCGAGTGGCTGACTGGTGTGGTTTTGAGAGTCAGGCTGCGATGGCTCCTTCTTAACGTGACCTCTGGCTATCTCACAAATGTGAGATGTAAGCCGTTCAACCCCTGTTCTGTGAAATCCTGGTCTTGCTTGTGTTTGGGGGCCAGGTCATGCACGTAGTACACGTAGATGAGGTCACCAGCAGCTGCGCGCTTCCGCATC
>WEDG01002115.1:0-88041 GCA_017591395.1 Schistocephalus solidus | reverse complement strand
TGGGGAGCGTAGGCGCTAATGATGGTGGCAAAATTGTCTCCCGAAGAGGCAGGCTGAGGCTCATCAGGCGATCATTGATACCCAGCGGCAGACAGGGCAGACGTCCCACAATGTCGTTCCAGATGTCAAAGGCGACAGCAGCGTCGCGTCGCTCTGAGTTTGACCGGCCGCTCCAGAAGAAGGTGTAGCCGGCCCCCACCTCCTCTAGCTGACCCTGCTCAGAGAATCGGGTCTCGCTGAGAGCAGCAATGTCCACCTTGTAGCGCGCCAGTTCCCGAGCGACGAGCGCCGTCCTCCGTTCCGGCCGGTTGCTCCTAGGATTGTCTAAAAGGGAGCGAACATTCCAGGCTGCTAGTGTGAGTGGACTCACCCGAGCAGCCTGGAGAGTATGGCGAGGGGGATGGGGACGGGGGGTATTGTTGTTTGTTTGAGTTTTAAGACCGCGTATTTTGCGATCTGCAAGCCATGGCCAGCTGCAGAAGACGTGATAACCAGCATTTGTTTAGGGCACCTTTTCTAGCCCCTTCCTCCGCCAGGAGGCAAGCAGTGCTGTCCCTAAATAGGGCTGCTCTGACATCCCAGACGGCTGCCGAACTCCACTATGGGTCACGGTGTTTTTTTAGTGGGAGAACGACCCGAGTTAGTCTGGGCCGCCTACGGGGTTGCTGTCGCCCCCACCTTAGGACTTTTTGAGAGTGGGGAGGTGGGAAGTTCGGGAGTCAGACATACCGGGTGTGGAGGCACACAAAACACCGGAGACCCTCACCTGGTTTAGCCCGCCGGTCGTGACGGTTGCCCGGGGTGTGGCAGCCGGGAAGAACCCAACTTCTAGAGGTGAGAGTTGGGTACCAGTTAGAGGCGGCCACAGGAGCATTCACCACCTGTACGAGACAAATGGAGCGACCAAATGCTATCTGTGTGGTGCTACCCCTAACGAGTACCCCTAAACCCCAGATGCACTAACCTACCTCCAACAAGGCAAAAACCACCCCCAACACAGAAGAAAACCCATACGAATGTCCTCACGGCAACATCGCATTCAAGTACTGGTTCGCTCTGGTAGGCTATATTTGTAACTAGCACAACGAACACGTTACTGTGACATGATAAAGGGAGACAGAGCGATACGCTTTATTTTGAAAGTATCGTTTTAAAATTTTCACCAAATGGAACTTCTTTTACTGGGGATAAAAATTGGAACGTAAAAATGATTACTCTCGGTTTTCTGTGAATGATTTGCAAAATTTGCACCTTCAAATCGGTGTTGGCGTTATTTGCAAGGGAACTCATTATGGTAGTTAAAATAAATAAAGAGTTGTTAATAGAGGTGTGCAATGAGCAATAATGGGCAAGCCCATGTTTCACGGTTGTTACTGATCATCAGTACGTCATATGCCTTGTGCTGTGAGGTATATACACAAGTCAAACAAGCCCATGACACTAACTAATGTGGTGAGGATCTCACTCGATCCCATTCTGTCCGCTCACCCACCAGCTAACCACTGGTGATAAAAGAACGTTGTGTCATATTTCGCATGTCACGAACAGGCAACTAAGTACCAGGCCGACAGCAGCCAAGTTATGAATGCATAGAGGAAAGACGACAGAAAATATGGGTGGATTGATACAGTCTGTTTCGGGCTTATTCTGCCTTCATTCAGCCAATCATAACCCTGACTACCAGCTGGGACTTGAACCACAGACATCCGCTTGAGTACGCCGCAGACAGTCCACACACTGGGTCTAGCAGATGGTTCATAAGCACTTCATCGAACCGAAGTTCATCAGAGCCTCGCCATCTGGCATTCTTTGTCGCTGCAGATCAGTTATTTTTACAAATTGGAATAGGTGCACACAGATCTATTGGCTTCCCGAAGCAAACAAGATCCGTATGGGTGGCAAAGTTCACGAACAGGCAACCAATTACCAGGCCGAAGTCGGCCAAGTTATAATTACTGATAGGAAGGACGACAGAAAATATGGGTAGATTGATACATTTTGTTTCGGGCTTATTACGCCTTCATTCAGCCAATCATAACCCTGACTACCAGCTGGGACTGGAAACACAAACATCCGCTTGAGTACGCCACAGACAGCCCACACATTGTGTCTAGCAGATGGCTCATAAGTACTTCATTGAACCGAAGTTCATCAGTGCCACGCCAGCTGTCATTCTTTGTCGCTGTAGATCGGGTATTTATTCAAACAGGAATAGGCGCACACAGATCTATTGGCTTCCCGAAGCAAACAAGCTCCGTATGTGTGGCAAATTTCATGAACAGGCATTTAATTACCAGGCCAAATTCGGTCAAGTTATAATTGCAGAGAGGAGAGACGACAGAAAATATGTTTAGATTGATACCGTGTGTTACGGTCTTATTCCTCCTTCATTCAGCTAATCATAAATCTGTCTTCCAGCTGGGACTGTAAACACAAACATGCACTCGAGTATGGCGCAGACAGTTCACACACTGGGTCTAGCAGATGGCTCATCAGCACATCCTCGAAACTAAGTTCATCAGAGCCTTGCCACCTGTCACACTCTGTCGCTGCAGATCGGGTAATTATTCAAACAGGAAGAGGCACACACCAATCTGTTGGCTTCCCGAAGCGAACAAGCTCCATATGTGTGGCAAATTTCACCAACAGGCAACTAATTACCAGACCGAAGTCGGCCATGTTATAATTGCAGAGAGGAGAGACGATAGATATTAAACCAAATGTCGCGGATGTGAATCCCCAGTGGTACACACTTGGGATTGGGTATGACTGGATGATGATGGCTAATAAGCCAGAAATGGCTATTCCGGTCTCCCTTGTCTTTGTCGGTTCCACCTAAACATATATATATATATATATATATATATATATATATATATATATATATATATATGGAATGGAACTGACAAAGACAAGGGAGACCGGAATGGCCATTTCTGGCTTATTAGCCGTCATATGCTACACGTCGCTATGCGACCGCCTGCGAGGGCTCTAGTCTGAGCTCCAGGGCACAACGGAACATGCATGTTCCTTAAGCAGATCGGTGAGCCCCACACTATCATATATATATATATATATATATAAAATATATATATATATATGAAGTTGAATACGTTGTATGGGCAAAGGAGCTTCAGTTGCTTAAATTTTCAACACTGGTTCTTCGGGTTGTCGTCAGACGCAGACGCGTAGCAAATGTGACACAAAACAGTTATTCTCGTAACTGCGCGAAAAAAATGATAATTGCGCCATTGAGCATCCGGCGTGTGTTCCGGTTGGTTCTCGCTTCCTCCACTTCTTCTTGTGATTTTTATAAGCCACATTGAACTGGATATGCCTGCTGATGCATGACTCATCTGATTGCATCGCCTTGAGGAGCGCTTGACCTTTTTTAAAAGGACAGGGGGGGGCGTCATTCCGAATTTTATTCCAAGCGAAGGTGTGCCCGGTGTCTAGGGTAGGCATAGCTACTTGGGACAGATGGTTCCGCCTTTTTACTGCCAAATGCTGTTCATGGATGCGTGTAGAGGCGGAATTTCCTGTCTCACCACAATGCACGGCATCGCATGCTTCACACGGGGTCTTGTAGATGACTTCTTTCTTGTCAAAACAGTTGACCCTATCCTTAAGGTGGACACACTGGGTATGCAAGGTAGTTGTCGGTTAGTGCGCCACATGAATTTGGTGCTTCCAGTTCAAATACATTCTTAATGTAAGGATGAGTTCGCCGTGTATTTATTTTTGGCGCCTGATTAGAACTACTTGGTTCCTTTTCTATCGACTTATGTCCTTTCAAGTATCGGCGTACAAAATCCTTAGGGTACCCGTTCTGCGAAAATAATTCACACAAGTAATTCAGTTCGATTCGATAGCCTTCTTCGTCGGAGCAATGGGTTTTTGCTCGACTGAGTATACTGTTGACAGCACTCCGTTTGTGAGCGATAGGTTGATTGCTCTCATAAGGCAGAATAACTTCGGCATAAGTTTCCTTTCGATAAACCGATGTGCGTAGTGTTCCGTCGGTCTTTCGTTGCGCGAGAACATCCAGGAATGGGAGTTTATTGTCAACTTCCTTTTCGAGTGTGAATTGGATTCCCGGGAATGTGGAGTTAATGGTGTTATGGAGCATTTCCAGTCGGTGCTCTTTGACGACAACAAAAATTTCATCTACATAAAACAGACATAAGTTAGGATTAACTAACGGAAGAGCCGCGGCCTCGAGTTTCTGCATTGTGATTTCGACGAGAAAACCAGAGATGGGTGACCCCATTGGAGCTCCTTTAAGTTGCTTATAGCATTTCCGGTCAAATGAAAAGTAAGTTTATAAGCATAGGTCCATGAGTTCGAGTACAGTCGCTGCTGGAACATACGTATCGTGGGATAATAAGAGTTCCTCTGTGTATTGTTTTGCTAGGTCTAACAGTATGGACGTTAAGAGGGAAAAGACATCGAAGGAGACCATTATTTCATCTGTGGAGATTGTGGTTCCTTTTAATTTCTTTAGAAATCCCGTTGAGTTCTCAACTGAGGTTACAAAATTCTTCATAAGTGGATGAAGCTTTTGGAATAACCACTTGGAAAGGTGTATTTGGGTGCACCGATTAATGAGACTTTCGGTCGCAGTGGAACTTCCATTTTGCGGACTTTAGGCAGTCCATAAATCTTCGCGATGGTTGGTTCTGTTTGCCTCAGAGATTTAACAGTACCCCCAGACAGTTGCTTCTTTCCTGTAAGACGTTTCGACATATTATCAATAGATGAATTCTGTCTTTTTAGGGTCCGCAGAGCGTGGTTCGTTGGTAGATGCATCTTATAACAATGTCAGCATCTTCTCATTGTAGTCTGTTTTTTTGCAAAACCGCAATCGCGCCTCCTTTATCCACGGGGAGAATGATAATATCCTTGTCAGTTTCAAGACCCTTTAACACTTTCCTGTCTTTGTGTAATAGTAATGTAAAATGCTTCCAGTCTTTTAAGGCTTATATGATACTATTTCGGATAGTAAGACGTTCGTCTTCTATGAGGTTCGCAGTCGATATGACGGATTTCAAGCTTGCAAGAAACCCCAAATAGTTTGAGTCAGAATTATTGTATTTCAGACCTTTTAAAAGCCCGCTGTCTTCCATTGTTTTGAGGATTATCGATGACAGATTAACGACCTTCTTTAAACACTTCTGGTTTTTGCCGGTTTGTTGTAAATTTTTTAACCATTTTCTGCCTAAAAAACTCCTCTTCTTCTTCTGTCGCTCGCGTTTTGAAACCCGTGCAATCGTGTCGTTTAGGGATTTAAATAATGGTGAAGGAAGCTGTTCTCAGAAAATCTTCATGTGCCACTCATTAGAAACTTGGAATTTTTCGGAGTCGCTAATGGGCATCAGCTATGAAAGCACCAAACATGCTTCGCCCGCAACGGATCGCAATTTGGTATTCAAGGGTAGTCTTAACGGCAGGTTTCACGTGTACAGAATTTGGTAAAATCTGCTTGTTACGACATCTGTTTAGAAACGCTAACTGTTCTCGCGTTAGACTTTCGTGAATGGCACATTTTTCCCAGCGTCTGGCTTGTAGCAAGACGTTGCAGTCGTAATTAATACGTAAGTATAGGAAAGTAGGCATCCCAAGAAATAAAGTTGAAGGTGAATACGTTCTACGAGGAAACGAACTCCCCGATTCTCTGAGCAGGATCAGCTGGAGGAGGTGGGTGCCGGCTACACCTTCTTCTCGAGCGGCCGGCTAAAGGCCGAGCGACGCAGTGATGTTGTCGCCTTTGCCATCCGGAACGACATCGTGGGACGTCTGCCCTGTCTGCCGCAGGGTATCAATGTTCACCTGATGAGCTTCCACCTGCCTCTTCGGGGAGACAAGTTAACCACCATCATCAGCGCCTACGCCCCCCAAGGACGAGATCTGATGTGGCGAAGGACGAATTCTACGAAAACCTGCACGCCGTCCTGGTGACTCTACCGGAGGCTGATATGTTGATTGTCCTTGACGAATTCAACGCCCGCGTAGGGAGAGACCACGCTGTCTGGCATGGAGTGCTGGGTCCGCACGGTCTGGGTGGCTGTAACGATAACGGCCTCCTTCTTCTGCAAAGCGTGTGCGGAACACCGTCTCCTACTGAACAACACCTTCTTCCGCTTTCCGACGCGGGAGAAGGTCACGTGGATGCACCCTCGTTCGCGGCGCTGGCAGCTGCTGAACTATGTTCTCGTCCGGAGGCGAGATCGACAGGACGTGCTGGGAACCAAGGTGATCCGCGATGTCGATGGTTAAACCGATCACCGCCTCGTCATCTCCCAGATGAGGCTCCGACTGCAAACCCGACGAAGGCCCCAAGGTAAGAGGCCGCCATGTAAGTTAAATACTCTTTTATTAAATTTGCCTGCTCCTTGTTTTGATTTCAGCAACCAAATAACCGAGAAACTGGAGGACCTGCATGCTCCAGATAATAACGGCGCCCCAGAGACCCGATGCTGTCAACTTCGGAACGTCATCCAGTCCACCGCCCTCGATGTCCTCGGACGTGCACACCGTCAACACCAGGACTGGTTTGACGACAATTACGCTGACATCAGCAAACTACTCACGGAGAAAAATCGCCTACACTAAGCCTACATGGACCTTCAGACTGACGTCACCAAAGCAGCCCTCTTCAGATGCCACCACGTTGAACATCAACGGCTGCGGGGCATGCAGGACGCCTGGATGGTCTGCAACGCTGAATAAATCCAGGGGTATGCGGATCGCAATGAAATGAAAAACTTCTTCAAATCTATCGAGGCCATCTACGGCCCCTGCATCAAGGGAACCGCACCGCTGCACAGCTATGACGGCACAACACTTCTGACAGAGAAATCACAAATTCTGAAGCGCTGGGACGAGCACTTCAGAAGTGTCCTTAATTACTCATCGGCCATCTCCGATGCTGCCATTGACCGGCTCCCTCAAGTGGACACGAACAATGACCTGGATCTGCCGCCTTCCCTACCACCCGGGTCGTGCAGCAGATTTCCAGCAGGCAAGCACTGGGATCTGACGAAATCCCACCGGAAGTCTACAAGCATGGTGGGCTCCGGCTGATAGTGGACCTCCCAACAATATTCCATGAGATGTGGTGCCAAAAACAAGTTCCTCAAGATTTAAAAACGTGGCCATCGTCCGTCGCTACAAGCGGAAGGGGAGCCAGTAACTCCGGGATAACCATAGAGGCATCTCGTCGCTCAACATCGCCGGGAAGATTTTCATCATCCGGGGGCAGTAATGGCTCCCGGAAAGCTTATGTGGATTCCGACGACACCGCTCGCTAGCTACAAGAGAAGTGCCAGGAGATGCGAACCCACCTCTTCACTACATTTATGGATATGACGAATGCTTTTGACACGGTGATTTAAGCCTGACTGTGGAAAATCATGCTGAAATTCGGCTGTCCTGAGTGGCTCACGCACATGGTGTGTCAGCTTCATAACGGGATGACGGCGCGCGTCACTGACAATGGGATGTTATCTGAAGCATTCGATGTGACCAACGGAGTGAAGCAGGCTGCGTACTAGCCCCCACCCTGTTCAGTCTCATGTTTTCTGCTATGCTGATGGACACCTACCGTGATGAACAGCCTGGGATCCGCATCGCCTACAGAACTCACGGGCACCTTCTCAACAGTCGGCGTATGCAGGCTTCAACGCGCTTGTTTACGACTATAGTCCATGACTTGCTCTTCACGGACGACTGTGCCCTCAACACCGTGACGGAGGAGGACATGCAAAGGAGCATGGACCTCTTCGCCGCAGGCTGCGCCGATTTTGGATTAACAATCAGTACAGCCAGAACGGTGGTCATGCACCAACCACTGCCCGGAATCATTTTCAATGGCACTCAATTCTAAAATGTGGAAAACTTTGCTTAGCTGGGAAGCATGCTGTCACGCAACACGAGAATAGATGACGAGGTTGCTCAACGGATTTCCAAAGTCAGCCATGCCTTTGACCGACTGCAGGCCTCTGTGTGGAATTGCCATGGTATTCACCTGAACATCAAACTGAAGATATACAAGGCCGTCCTCGTTATGACACTACGGAGCGGAGACCTGGACCGTCTACTCGAACCAAGCCAGGAAGCTCATTCACTTCCATCTCAGCTGCCTTTGCAGAATACTGAAGCTGAGATGGCAAGATAGGATCCCGGACACGGAAGTCCTGGAGCGGACCGGAATCCTCAGCATCCTCGCCATGCTGAGGCAAGTGCAACTGCGATGGAGCGTTCACCTGGTGAGAATGGACGACGAGTGACTACCCAAATGTCTTTCTATGGAGATGTCGCTACGGGTGCTCGCCGACAGGGAGGTCATAAACCCCGCTACAAGGACACATTGAAGAAATCTCTGAAGCAACTGCAAATCGACCCGGCGACCTGTGAGGACCTCACCCAGGATAGACTGGCATGGAGAAGATCCGTGAAGACTGGTTCAGCGATCTATGAGGTCAAACTTCTAAACGGAACCCGGGAATGGAAACGCCCGCCCAAGTAATAAAGATGGCCCTATGCATAATTTCAGGAGGGGTAAATATTCCTGTATCATAATTCTAACACTAACATGAACCTAAACCTTAGCAGTACCCCTATAGTTAACAGTAACCCTAGCCTTTGTCTCCATTTAACCTTAAAATACCTTAACGATAACATTAATCTTAAATATAAACCTTATATTAACCGTAACAATAATAATAATATAATAACTAATACAATCGCAAAGACCCCTGTATCGCTGGTGGTTTCTGTCCTCATGTCCTGCTTAGGAGTGCCTTCGCTCCACAACGCTAATACCCAAACCTTTACAACATTCCCACGTTGCAAACGAGCATTCCACACCCGAATTGGCCTCTGAACCCCATGCAGCAACAATCTGACAACCCCAACTTCTGCCTCAACAAACACCCCCTTTCTTCACCCCTGCCCCAACTCGGACAGCGTCGAAGACGATTACCACGCACACCACCGGTGATCCTAGTCCTAAGTCCCACCGCTGTCGATCAACGTCACTTCTACCATCCTTGCTGCAGTCCCCACGCCGACGGCAACCACCACGTCTCCCACTTCTACCACCAACCGTCCCCACCACCAACAAGGGAAACTCATTTCCAACATGTCCTCATTGTGATTGCACATTCACCTCGCTCATTGGACGGGTTGGTCACTTGTGGCCGTGGGACAAGTGCCAGGTGTCCCAACATAAACTTTCCGCACCCATCTCCACCGTTGGCAGTCCTCACGCACCTAAACTCACCTCATGGGCCTATTCGGTCACATAAGCATTAATGAAAGCGGAATTGACCGCACACCTTGCATATCCCACAGCCAGTGTGGCCAGTAGTCTAACCACTACAACTGACCTTAGAGCTCTCAGTCTATGTTGCTCACATAGCTATTGCACATGCACATCACGCATCGGCCTGGTAGGTTACTTGCGAATCCATCGCACAGGGGCTGGCGAACGAGTGCAAAGAGCACCAACATACACCCGCCTCAACTGCTCACACACATTCGGTCATCGCATGACCCTCTTTGGCCTCATGCGCCTCCATGAAACATTGCCGTAAAACACCGCCGGCCATACCACATCACCACCACCACTCACGTACGTGGGACCTATGTTCCTCGGCTCCTCCTCAATGTAGATCGTCTTCTGCGCATGTGCGCTATAAGTGGTTGCCTGGACGATTGAGCTCAGACCTCGCAGTAAGCTCAGTGTGTGTTTGTGAGGCGTGTCAACTGGTGGCTTATTCTTAACCTGACCCCTGGCGCGTTAAGAAACCTGCCACCTTTAGAGTGAAATCCGGGTAGGTTGTGTTTGGGGGTGGAGACGGGCCGTGTATGCGGCAGGTGCAGACGAGGTCACTGTCGTTGTCGACCCCTGCGCCCATTCCCCACGCCGGACAACTGACCGGCTCGGATGGTGGTCTACTTGTGGGGGTGGTGGAGAGAGTGAGGTCGACGGCAATCCCACGCAGTGGGCTCTGTGTCAGGTGTGGTGGCAGGCTTTGATGCAGGTTTTTGCCGAACTCCGCCTCTGGTTTTCTTCACTTGGTCATGGCAAGTGGACGTTACCGTCTCTGCACCCACCTTGATGTGTAGGCACACGGTAGGCACACGTTTTTGGGCTTCGGATGGGCCTAGTTTCAGAATACAAAGAAGAAACGGTAGGGTTGCCTTGTATGGCCACCTAAACCGGTCACGAGAATAGGTACCGCCCACCCGCCCGCTTAAAATAGGTCGGTTAACGGTGAATTTCAGTAAGGGTAAATAACCCTCACATAAAAATAAACTGTCACCTTAATCTTAACTCTAAACATAAACCCTACAGCTAACGCCAACTCCGACCTTAACGTCAAAAGAAAACCTAAAACTAACCATAATGCTTAACCTCAGATCACCGGAATTTGGTGAAAAGCGCATGCGTTGTGCGTGGTTCCTATTCTCGCGTCCTGGTTAGCCGGCCTACAAAAGGATGGGGGTTCTTCTCGTATTATCAGAGTCCTATGGAGATGATGACCATTTCAAAAAAAACCCTGTGGAGAGATTCTCTCTTTCTTTTAACTTTCAATTCTTGAACAAAATATGCGCACAGAGAGCCTTCAATGAATCTACTCAAGGCCATAGAGCCCTCCAAAGAAACGTCCAGAAGAAGAAAACTAAATAGTGCGAAATCCATTCTGTCTTAAGAGATCCTATTTAGTGTGGTTTTTAGAATGTCAGTAAAGTGATTGGATATTATTTGTGAACTGTGATTTACAGATTTTTTCATCTTCAATTATCTACAGAGCTAGAAGTGCCGCTCTCCGTTTCCGGTGGGCTGCGCTAATCATCTTTCCCCTCAAGGTGACGATAAATGCCTCCTGCGAAAGTCAAGGGCACGATACGGTGGGGTATCCTTCGAACAATTTTTTCCCCATCGAAATGGCAATCATAATCAGTTGCTTTTCGACCCAGCATGACTAACTCCGGGGGCCATTTCTCCTGCAATTCCCACCGAGCGAAGGTTTCATTTGGCACCAACTACTTCAGGTGTGGTGCTGACTGAGCAGCACGAGCTCGTGATTGCTGTTGAAGAACGATACCAAACTTGACAAGTGAAGGTCTCTGCCCTCGAAAAACCTACGGTTCACGCATGTTAAGTCGTCGACAAAACATTCTTACCTGTGGTCTGGAACAAGTGGTACGATTTCACGGTTCATTAGCGGGGAAAATTGATCAAAAGGGATACAAACGGCAAGCACGTGCACTTTTAAGGCGTAAACAGAAAGGATGATCGAGAGCAGTAAGAGAAAACTCCACCCTTTTCAACTTTCGCACGTCTGACCTGGCTAGAATCTGGGGTAGGTCCCTAAGCATTCAAGTCTGCATTGGCTGTGCCGATACTATTTTCCGGTCAGTGCTTATCCGCTACTGCGCTACACTGGAGCCTCCAAGTCAAACGGATAATCCGTGTTTCATCGTGTAAACATGCCAGATGGATAAACACCACCCCGCTGCACTTGGATCAGTCGTGGGCACAGCCAGTAAAACGTGAACCCGTGTCTCGGCTGTTGGTGCCTTCATTTCAACAATGAGCTGGCCATGGCTTCAGGTTTCAGCCCGAGTGTTGTCAGCATAGGAGACAACAGCGAGCATGCGACAGTTATCCTCGACAGTGTGCCCCCCACTCATACTTCGGCATTCATGGCAGAGTCCAATTAATCACCACATGGGGTAGAACAGAGGACAGAAGCACACTAATCATACCAGCATTTAGTTTCGCATGAGGAGCAGAGCGCAGACGTTCCTGCAGATCAGGTAACGTTAAGTTCACAAGTTCTGTACGCTTATTCCAGCGACGTCTTCTATTACTTCCAGGGGAGGTTTGCACCAGCTATTGCATTTAAGGCTCCTCCAGTTGCCACACTTTGGTCAGGTGTCCACAAATGGTCCTGGAACTGCCTAAACCACCAACTATGGTTGTCACCCGAACTGAAACTGACTCGAAACCGAACCGAACTGAAACCGAACAATCATTCATTACTACTCCGAAAGTTCGACCGTCGTAGTCCGACGATGTCCACCGTATGATCCATGGGAAAATGGAGCAGAGACGGTGACTTGCGCGTGAATTAGTTTTAAGTGATAGTAGCCTTGCGCTGCAGCTACCGCACTCTCTCCTCCACCCCCACATGAACCCGGTGTCACGACAGAGTCAAGAAGACCGGAGGCTGGAGAGGACGCAGGTGGCTGGCGCGGCTGGGTCCCCTAAGTCCTAGCCACCCCCAAGGCGTGCCACCACACCTCCATGTTCGGCATTTGTTATGGGAGCGCAACCCAAATAACGCCTGCCGTGGCCTAATGTGGCCCCCGTGTTGGTCCAACGCATCTACCACGTGGCCCGTTTAGGGGGCAAACACACACACGACGACAGTTCGACCGTCGTAGTCCGACGATGTCCAACGGATGCTCCATGGGAAAGTGGAGCAGGGACAGTGACTTGCGCGTGATTTAGTTTAAAGTGATAGTAGACTTGCGCTGCATCTACCGCACTCTCTCCTCTTCCCCATCTGAGCCCGGTGTCAAGACAGAGTCAAGAAGACCGGCGGCGGGAGAGGACGCAGGTGGCTGGCGCGGCTGGGTCCCTTAAGTCCAAGCCATCCCTAGGCGTGCCACCACACATCCCTGTTCGGCATTTGTTATGGGAGCGCAACCCGAATAACGCATGCCGTGCCCTGATGTGGCCCCCGTGTTGGTCCAACGCATCTACCACGTGGCCCGTTTAGGGGGCACCAACACACACGACAGTTCGACCGTCGTAGTCCGACGATGTCCACCGTATGCTCATGGGAAAGTTGAGCAGGGACGGTGACTTGCGCGTGATTTAGTTTAAAGTGATAGTAGACTTGCGCTGCATCTACCGCACTCTCTCCTCCTCCCCCACCTGAGCCCGGTGTCAAGACAGAGTTCAGAAGACCGGAGGCGGGAGAGGACGCAGGTGGCTGGCGCGGCCGGGTCCCCTAAGTCCTAGCCGCCCCTAGGCGTGCCACCACACCTCCATGTTCGGCATTTGTTATGGGAGCGCAACCCGAATAACGCATGCCGTGCCCTGATGTGGCCCCCGTGTTGGTCCAACGCATCTACCACGCATCTACCACACACGGCAGTTCGACCGTCGATTTCGACGAGGTCCACCGTATGCTCCACACCAAGTGGTGCAGGGACGGTGACTTGCGCGTGAATTAGTTTTTAAAGTGATAGTAGCCTTGCGCTGCAGCTACCGCACTCTCCTCCTCCCCACCTGAGCACGGTGTCAAGACAGAGTCAAGAAGACCGGAGATGGGAGAGGGCGCAGGTGGCTGGCGCGGCCGGAGCCGCCCCTGGGCGTGCCACCACACCTGGCTCGGATCCCACGGAGTGGGAGTGCCATAAAGGCCACATTAAGAAGGAGCCATTGCAGCCTGACTCTCGTCGCAGTCAGCCCTCCACAAAACACACATTGGGCTGACCACGCGGTCCGAGTTATCCCATCAGTTGGCAACCTTCAAGCCACGGCTTTTAGCGCACCGTGATAGTTTCAAGCGCGTCAGATTGTTTTATAGTGAGGAAAATGCGCTGAGCTCTCGACCTCACTCTCCCCCACCCCCACATTCAAACCACTGTCCGAGCCGGTCAGTTGTCTGATGTGGGAGTGGAAGCGTTAACTGACGGATCGGCGTACACGTCTTCGCGCGCCACAGCACGACCTGGCCCCAATAACGCACACACCAGGATTCACAAACTCAGGGGATATGGAGGAGCCATCGCCATCTCACTCCCAGTCCACTGATTAGCCACTCGACACACACAGCACATACACTGAGCCAACGGCGTGGTCTGGTGGAAGCGTCAGATTGGCTGACTTCCCAGCCACGGTTTCTACACACACACACACACACACACACGACAGTTTGACTGTCGTAGTCCCACGATGTCCACCGTATGCTTCATGGGAAAGTGGAGCAGGGACGGTGACTTGCGCGTGATTTAGTTAAAGTGATATTAGACTTGCGCTGCATCTACCGCACTCTCTCCTCCTCCCTCACCTGAGCCAGGTGTCAAGACAGAGTCAAGAAGACCGGAGGCGGGAGAGGAGGCAAGTGGCTGGCGCGGCTGGGTCCCCTAAGTCCTAACCGCCCCTAGGCGTGCCACCACACCTCCATGTTCGGCATTTGTTATGGGAGTGCTACCCGAATAACGCCTGCCATACCCTGATGTGGCCCCCGTGTTATTCCAACGCATGTACCACGTGCCAGTTTAGGAGGCATACACGACAGTTCGACCGTCGTAGTCCGACGATGTCCACCGTATGCTCCATGGGAAAGTGGAGCAGGGACGGTGACTTGCGCGTGATTTAGTTTAAAGTGATAGTAGCCTTGCGCTGCTGCTACTGCATTCTCTCCTCCTCCCCACATGAGCCCGGTGTCAAGACAGAGTCAAAAATACCGGAGGCGGGAGAGGATGCAGGTGGCTGGCATGGCTGGGTCCCCTTAGTCCTAGCCGCCCCTAGTCATGCCACCACAACTCCATGTACGGCATTTTTTATGGGAGCGCAACCCGAATAACGCCTGCATGCCCTGAGGTGGCCCCGTGTTAGTCCAACGCATCTACCACGTGGCCCGTTAAGGGGGCAAACACACACACACGATAGTTCGACCGCCGTAGTCCTACGATGTCCACCGTATGCTCCATGGGAAATTGGAGCAGGGACGGTGACTTGCGCGTGATTTAGTTTAAAGTGATAGTAGACTTGCGCTGCATCTACCGCACTCTCTCCTCCTCCCCCACCTGAGCCCGGTGTCAAGACAGAGTCAAGTAGACCGGAGGCGGGTGAGGACGCGGGTGGCTGGCACGGCTGGGTCCCATTATTCCTAGCCACCCCTAGGCGTGCCACCACACCTCCCATGTTCGGCATTTGTTAGCGGAGCGCAACCCGAATAACGCATGCCGTGCCCTGATGTGGCCCCCGTGTTGGTCCAACGCATCAACCACGTGGCCCGTTTAGGGTGGCAAAACACACACACGCAGAATACCAAGATACAAGAGGTAATGACATTGCCCAACCAACTATTCAAAAAATTACTTGAGATAAGTTAATCACCCGAAGAAGCAATGCGTGTGCGCCGATGGCACATGAATAAGTTGGCGTTGTAAGTCATTGTGGGCGGAAAGACGCAACCACAGTAGAAGGTCTTCTTGGTTTGTTTGTTGAGGGAGGAAGGGAGGGGTGGATGAAAAGGACGTCTACTGTCCCCAGCTTGCCATTGTCTGACAGGCAAACATTACCTGCTGAAGAGCGTAGAGCCAGCTGACTAATGCCATGCACAATTTCCTCTGCAGATTATGCTACCTGTCCAAGTAACCAAGGTTTAGGTTTTTGTGGTATTGGTTTCATGACGAAGGAATTTTTGCTTACTGGTCTTTTTCGTGTGCAGCCCTAAGCATTTTTGAACCTGCTTTTGAAAGGGCGTCGGTCTTCATGAACCAGCTGAAAAAATCGGCTTCTCTTTCATCGAGGGACATTCAATAGTTTTTGCAATGTGAAGCAAGCACTTGTCATAGACTGAAATTAAGAATGACACATGACGGAAGCAAATAAAACTTATGACTTCGTAACTATCTTCACAGGCATGATGACGCTGAGTGCTTGTTGCATCATCTGCAGGTTTGGAACGTCATCAAAAGCATACCGTCTATGTCCTTCACACGCGTGGCTGTCAAGATCATTCGTGTAAATGGTTTTGTGTGACGGACCAATCACAGGGCTTTAAACCCACCGACTAGCAAATGCGTCGAGGAGTGACTGGCAAGCACATAATCAATTAAGGCTAAAGTAGATCAGTCTGAGGAGGGGGGGGGGGGGGGGGAGGGGTGAGGCTTTGAGTCCCTCGGTGGCGCATACTGAAATTGATTAATTTTCCTGTACGTGTGTCGCTCACCTTCTCATACGAGGGACTTAGTTTGCAGTCGTGGTGGTTAATGCTTTAGTTGTTACTTCGCAAACCAGACCGTAAATTGATTTGACAAGTATTGCAGAGGTATCTACAACTTTGGGTGTGGTTCTCTGGTTCATGTATTGATATACTAATGCACAAGGATGGTATATAGCTGCCTGGTTACGAAGCGTTCAGAGAAAATCAAGCTAAGAAAGCTTGAAAATTTCAAGGTCTTATCAAACCCAATAACTTATATATAAGTCGGCATTATCCATGATCAAGCCACCACAGACCACAACCACCACCACCACCACATTTCTCCTCCTCCTCCTCCTTCTCCTCCTTCTCCTCCTCCTCCTCCTCCTCATCATCATCATCATCATCATCATCATCATCACCACCACCTCTTCTTGTTGTTCAGATGCTGTGTGCGGAAAAATTCCACAATAAGGGATATGCTGAGGTCATTCTACTGAATTTCATGCATAAAGACTCTGAGGCTGCATGGGAAAGGAACTTATAAATATGTATATTTTGAAGAAAACGTCAGCTCACACGATAGGAAGCTATGTATAGGTACGTTCATTTATTTACTTAGGATCCCCACCTAAAAGCAACTAACATTTTTAAGACGAGAGAAAGAAACATCGGCAGAACATTCTGCTTCAAAAAAATTGCCGAAATATGTCCTTGATGTGCTCCTGCCTTCCAAAATGAGAAAAATTGAGAATTTATGTTATGGCACACTATTGTCTGCTATTTTCGTAGTATCTTCATATATATTCCATATTGGAAGCATTCCATTTCTGAGTTCCAACGCAGATACAAATTTATAGATGATTTTGGCAACTTTGAATAATTCGTTTGACTTGTGAAAAACTTGGCGGCCTCAGTGGGATTTGAACCCACGCCAGCAAAGGGGAAGGCTTTAGTAGAGCCAACCAACATTCTAGCCAACTGAGCTACGAGGCCACAACGAGAGCCGTGAGTTTTAATCACACTTGCGTCAAGTTACCCGCCCAGCCTACTGCAACGTATCGAATCCACCAATTCTGATACAGTCAGCTGATTGCCCAAGTAGGATTTCCTGAGCTATCAATATAGAATCCACCAGATGACTACCAGGCACAATTACTTAGTAGAGGATTTTTGCAGCTTTGAATAATTCGTTTGACCCTCTTGTGAAAAACTCGGTGGGATTCGAACCCACGCAAGCAAGGGGAAGGATTTAGTACAGCCGACGCTCTAGCCAACTGAGCTACGAGGCCACACCGGGAGCCCTTAGTTGGCAGATAAAAATTGTTTTTATTTTGTTGCAACAAGGCCTATTATTTAAATTCCAAAAGAAAATATCAGAAACTGACAGCTTGAGGCTGAGTCAATTAAATCGCAGAAGTTGTAGGCCTGTCACCATTATTCAAGGAGGAGCACCCAGAGTGCAATCCTGTTTCAGGCGATTTGAATCGGCCTTATGACAAGTCTTTTTACGGTCCACAGCTCATTAGAACACATTACGTACATCAAATCATTAAACTGAGCAACCAGGGATCAAGAACGTATTGGAAGTTCATATTAACTTTGTTCAACGTTTTGTTAAAGTAGCCAACGTCTATCATAAAGTCAACCAACAATTTATTTCCCTAATTGAATTGTCCCCTGGGACCTCGAGCTTTTTCCCATCTTTAGAACAATAAATGGACTCTGTGATTGAAAAAATGGTTCATTTATTTGAAGTAATTCATTAATCAGGCTTAGTTGAGACTTCTTCATAAATAAATTGAGGTGCCATTTAGCAAAGCCACGTTGTATCGACCAAAAAATGATCAGCTGGTGGAGTAACGTATGGTACTATAGCGGGTGCGGAGTGCCTCAAAGGTTTCCTTCACTCGTTGTGCAGCATGGGGCCGAGCGTTGCCCTGTTGCAAATACCACTTGTCATATCTTTCCCTCATATTTTGCCCTTTTTGCGTTCAGTGATCGACTAACATTTGTTAATTTTTGCTTATGTCGCTCAACCGTAACATTTAAACTGGCTCCAGCAACTCATATCACACCACTAATTTTTTCACCCCACCAGATACACTGCTTTACTGTGTTTGCATCAGTACTCTGCTTTTTCGTAAATGTTGCTGGTTGCCATGGCGCCTTCCAGGAGTTTTAAGCTTTTCCTGTTGTCTTTCGGTAAATGCATGTGAAACCCTAAGTAATATTGATGATTTACCATTTCCAAGACCTGTAAACGCTGACCAACAGTGGAGCTATAATCTTCTAAAACTTCTGGTATTCTGTCGGCGATTGGCATGTATGTTGATAGATTAACGTCTTTAATTCTTCACTTTCAAATGCTCCGCTGAATGTTTCTTATCGTCTATGTCAAAATCACCAGTTTGTCAAAACTGTTCAAGCTATTTCTTGCATAAAAGAATAACGTGCGATCACTGCGCTAGTACGTGTATTGGTCTGAGCTTTCGGTCTCGTAAAGGTGGTCATCATTAGAGACTGCGAGAAAGCGCCAACAAACGATCGGTTTTTGTAGTCCAACCAAGAGGAAGGGAGTTGGTTGGTTGGACGACAAAAACCACTCGTTGACTTTCGCTTGCTCAGAGTCTCTCGAGCTAAAATTACTTGTGAAATAAAGATCAGTGACAAAACACAGCCAACTTCTCAGCATCATAGAAAACTGTGATTTAGTTAAAAGGCCTTGCTCGTACATAATCTATGTCATTTGTTTAAACTTTATGGCTAAACAAGGTAATAGGTTTCCGCAATACTAAGAGTTTCCTAAGGAAATGTGTCGTGGAAACTATGTATCTTTTTGCAGTTCATATTTTCGATCGGTAACTCACCATTTTCTACATGAATTTCAACACTTTAATTATTAGAGTTGCGAAAATTCCCATTGTAAAATTCAAAAGACAATTTGGCGAGCATAAGCATACTTTTGATAAATTTTTCTCCGGTTTTTACTTTTATATCACTGTGTAACTAAGTCAAATATGCGAAAGAACTCCAAAGCCCCCGTGCTAACGGAGAGCAAGAAAAGACCTTTCATCAGGATTCTACTTCCAGATGACGCAGTGAGGGAACTTTTAAGAAGGCAGCTAAGTCAAGCTGTAGCATAACCCTTTCCAGCAGCTGATGCCCCTTAACTATTCTCAACTATTCCCATCCTATACGGAGAGGGCTAGGACAAACTGCCAGCTCAGACCACTTCTATGTGCATCTTAGACTCCACCTGCTCCTGTGGGGCAGGATATTTTGGTCGCATGAGCAGGCGTTTGTCCAAAAGGGAACACCTTCCAGCCTGACTAGGAAGGGGACAAATAAAGACCATAAACAGCTCTATTCTCGCGCATATGGTGGACAAGAATTATCGCATAGACGCCAGAGAAGTCTGCGGAGTGATTTACAAGGTCACTTCAAGCTATTCAAAATTCCTTGGAGAGCATCTACTGGCTACGGCAGAAGTGGCTGTAATCAGGCTACGTTAACCTTTCCTCTTCGCCTAAAAGAACTTTTTGCAGGCGCCGAAATTACCTGTCCCGGCGGCCACCATCTTTCTGACGCTGACCAGAAGATAGAACACAATTTTTCATTTTTCTCCTTCCCACCCCCACCCTGACAACCATACGATTTGTTCCTAAAATGGTTTTCATGCATAATGTTTCGTAACTTACTCTCCTTCCTTACCTATACTTGAGAGTGAGTTTTGGAAGAAAACCGCCTTGATCCCTGTCGTTTTCACAGGGATACTTTATGGACACAAACACTAAGGCTAAATATTTCTAAGCTGACGGTGCGTACCTTTCCCCTAGTTGCCTCATTGATGCAGACAATTAAACTTTTTTCTGAGTCAGACATAATTAGATAGGGCAAACAAAGGTTTTTGATTCAGCGCTTGGGAAATATCCCCGGGTTTCAACCGCAGCTCGTCTTCATTTGATTAAAAGCGTTGGTTTGTCCGGTTGAAAACTTTAACGAAATATGCCATCTGTCTCACAATTATAAGGCCATCGGTTGGGACTGCACTTTCTACAGTCTTGCCTAGATCCACCGTGAAGTTCAGGTTAAGCACAAAATTTTTTGCTCAAATATCAACTAATAAAATTGATCAAAAGGTTCAATGTCATAGCGTTAACTTGCATCCGGACTGGAAATGTCACACATGGAAAATGAATTAATGTTAAAGTGGTTCTCGCCGCTGACGCTCCTATGGCAGCTAACGGAGGGTACAAAGCACGAGAAAAACACCCGGTCGGAGAAGGTGTTTCTCACGTGACACGAAGACGGTTTCGGAATTTTAGTGAAAGTGGCATTGATGAATTCAGGGTAAGCTTCAGAAAGTTTCACTTCTTTTCCACTATCAATGCCTTATGGACCGTTCCGAAACCTTTTCTCTGAGGATACCTTAATTGAAATTAGCAGATGTGAATGCACATTTGAATCTTCGGAAGTGACTCGAGCACTTGCTAATGTGTTTCAACCCTGCGCTGGGAGTCACAAAACCGTTCAGGTGCATTTACTAAGTGTTAAAATTGGGCAACTTAGAGGTAACGTGAATGTGCATTGGTTGACGGTTTTACTAAAGGTAAATTCTACCGCCCGCTGGACCGTGGCAACAGACGAGGTCACCAGTGTGCCTCACGGAAGGTGACTTGAGCGCGAATTAGTGCGACAGACTTGCGCGGAATCTACTGCAGTGGTAAGCCAACGTCAAGACCCCCTAGAGACGGGCTCGGGCGTAGTTGTTAAGAAAGCTAAGCAGCCCGTCTACGCGTTTCACACAAACAATTTGGTCTGAGTATGTTTTGAACTGCTCTTAATAGGTCTGTGGGTGCTCGGATCCTCGTTACGTTAATAGCTCAACAAAAAGTGCTCGAGTTAAATCAGGTCACAATAAACCTGTTCTTTGCATGAGCTACCTGCATGAAATTGATTTTAAACCACAGCTTCAGAAATGTTACACCAGCACGCCCCCCTGAAATCCTTGCACGCCCGGCGGCTATCTACTTTAGTTGGGTGGACGTCTGCATTTTTCTACTCACCACGGAAATGATAATGTCGCCCTTTTGTTTATCATATTAAGTTCTTTGGACTATGGCGGTTCAGTATATGTTTGTTTATCTACAGCTATAGAGCATGCTCACCCCAACTTGTTTTTTTTGTGGTAACGCAAACACTAGAGCCACAGAAAAAGACAGTTTTACGCAACAACATGCCCGCGTATTTACATAAGTTGATAGGTTTCAGTAATTAATCGAAATGGCGTACACCGCATACAGGCTAGTTGCAGTAATTAGGTGATTCCGGGCTTAGTAGAAAATGCATAGTTTAGAAATGTGCGCGTTTATAGGAGTCCCCTGCTAGCAAATGTTCTCGTCCTTGGGACTAGGACAAACTGGGGTAACCACGGTCATGGCCTAGTTCGTTAGGTCGTTCGCTCTTCTTTTTTAGCCCAACTGATTAACAATACTTCAGGTTCTTACAGCAGAAATAGATGGGTGGGTTTCTGGCCTAGACATACTCGCAAACTCCAACTACTTCTCGTCATTGTTTTCTAGAGGACCATAATGAACTTAACTGCCTGTTAAAATACCAGTCCAGTCGCGTTCCCAAAAACGAAACAAATAACCAGAGACCGTTTGTCCCAGCAATTGTTTCTACAGGGTTATCTACTCAGGGCATGTACACACGCACTTTTGGCTCCAAAAAAGGCAACGCTATCAATCAATTGGACTAAAAATGAGAGACTATTCAGACTTTACCATGCCCCTTTCATCCCAATTCGGCCCCACAATGAAGACCGTTGCATAGGCTAGCAGGGAGGATTTTGTTGGAGGGTTGTTCTGTTGGCCCCGTTCTCGCAGGAGTTATGAACAGCGTTAAGCGGTGAAAGAAAGGTGCCATTGGGGTTCCCGGGTTCTTAAAAGTTTTATTTCCGGAAAGAATAGTTATACTTCTGTTTTAACTTCCTGGGGACACGCAGGTGATATGCTTTTTCCGAAAACTAATTAGTTTATCTGATACAAGTGAGATAACTACAAGTGGTACGTGCTCTAATTATTATAGTGGATTTAGCATATAAATTTGGTTATTTTCTGCGTGGTCGATATCAGAAATGGCACTGTCAAAGAAAACAAAGTATTGCGGTTTCCAGGAGAAGCTTAACTGAATACTTTCCTCTACATGCTACAAAATGCTCTGACTTGACCATTTTAGTCATTTCACTTGCCAGACGTCTGCTTTTGAAATGCGTGTCAAAATTACTGTCAGAAAATGAGATGACATTTTAAAATTACCACGTAAAGATCTCAGCAGTAGATTTTTAATATAAATTTTAGAACTCCGTCACATATTGAAAAATAATAAACAGAAGCTTACTCTTGCACATAAATGCCGATTTTACCTTTAAAACTCCGAGTATAAGCTTTAAAAAATCTTACATTTTAGAGCTGATTTTTCGACAGCAGATGGTTTGCTGGCATTCTCAATCTACAGGCATATGCCTATACATGCTTGCAACTCTCAATTTAGTTAAGGCTTATAGATGCGTAGATTAATTTGCCAAACCTGTCCAAGTAACTGTTTTCTATGCATCAGAAGTTATTGCGCCTGAAACGTCAGAATAGAAAATTTTTATTCAGAGGGGCACTAAGTGGGGGGGTGCGTGTGGAGCAACAAACGTTTTGTCCAACATACTCAACGGAATCCACCGTTCAGTCAGCATAAGGCTAAAGTCGCATGTTGGACAAGGGCACTCCTACTAAGTTCTCATAGCTGCGATGACGCAACGCGAGCCGTGGTCGGGCAAGTAAAATTCTCTGACTGTGCACGACCAGCAACTGTCTCGACACTTGGAGTAGTTCTTGTCAGTGGAGAAGGACAGCGCACTTCACGAACTTATGTCATCGGTTTGTTATAACTACATACTCTTGACAAGCTGAATCAGGTGGACTTTTAAACGCATGTTTCACCACGCATTTTTTTCATGCGCTTGATACCCATCGGTACTTACTGCTATTAGTTCAAAGGTAATGCACAGTGCGGAATAAAATTTTAATTTATCAGGCTACTACGGGATAGAACGATTTTTCCGTTGCGCGCGCGTGCGTCAGGCTTTAAACGAGCAGCACATCTCCAGGGTAGCATCTTAAATGAGGTCGTTTGAATGCGCAGGCATCTGGAGTTAAGTAGCGCCACCAAACATTCAGAATGTTGTAACCTGTGTTTCTTAACGAGATTTGCATCTCTTTCATCTTGTTAGACCGCTGCAACGCGAAAGGAATATAGTAAGATTGGTCTTCGGCAGGCGTGTATGCATGTATCTCATTTTGCTAACCACAGCAAGGTACCAATGCATTTTTTTGCTCCGACGATTTTTCATCACTGGAAAGCATGGGCCCTGGGGCTGTGTTCGGAAAAAAATGCACGGTATATGTGAACTGACGCAATGCGGAGAAACCTTTGATTAACAAACGAATTTAGGAATTGGCCTTATCTATTTGTGTTGTGCCAGACGAAATAAACAATAAGTGACCGAACTCACGAAATGTTAACCCACATTTTGGAATAAATTTTCAATTAAGTTTAAGGTTCCAAAATATGGCTAATTTGTGAGATTTTTAATACCGTAAATTGTTCATTCAAATATATTAGTTAAGCACCTCATGAAATATGGAAGGTGGTGCACATCCATTGAATATTTTTATAAAAACTGCACAGTATACTCTTAATGGCATCGAAAAATGTATGGTTTTCCTTAAACTGAAGGCATGCAGCTTGAAGCTGTAAAACCTCAATGCAAGTGCAAAAGCATATCGAGTCTGAAATTATTTAGCAATTTGAAAACCCCTTTTGAAATCTAAATATACGTTTCTTCCGAGTATAACATGAAAAAGAAACGTGAGTTGCTACCAAACGAATAAAATTGAGAATATTTTCGATGGTCTTTTCTAAGAAATACTTTTAAAATCTTTAAGGGCATTTAAAATCAATGGAACTAATGCATTCTCAAAGGGCACAATGTTATCGAGCGTTGATTTTGCTCCAATCCCACTTAGGTAATCCTTCCTATTCAAAATGCATTTAAAAAGTTCGGCAAAAATTTCATGAGATGAATCGCTGACTGCATATAAAGACGTCAACCCAACTGGCTTCCGAGCAGATCCATGTTACCGGTCAGCTACCAGCTGGTTTGCAAAAACGTTCAAACGTCTAAGTACCCATTTGCTGATAGAACGTATTCTGGGCTCTGAAGATAAACCCTCACGTTTGTAGCACCTAAAATAATTTAGAAAAGGCTGGGTAGAACGAGGTAAGGCATGACAGCCAAAATATAAGGTGCAGAAATATTCCAGATGTCACATCAATTAGGTCCTCCAACCAGTAATATCAGTAATTTAAATCAGGCGCATTGATAGGTTTTCAAGTAAGCGTATCCCTATTTTCTAAAATGTAAATGAAAAGAAAAGATCGTCCGATTATGAATTTTCTCACGGACTCCTTAGTTGTTTTGTTGTTCTGTTTTAGGGTGAGGAAAAGAAGCAGGAGTACCTTCGTGTGTCAAAACAAATCGAAACAATTCGAGAGACTTGCTGCATTCGCATAGTTACTGTCTCTCAGGTCCCTTTTCAGGAACAACAACCCCGAAATATGATTGGAACGTGGCTTAGTATTAGGCGTGTAAACGTACAGGAATCTGTGATGCGACAAAGCGTTTTGCCCTATTAGCAAGTGAGAAGTAGGCTCTCCAACACTGAAATCTTATGTTTAATTGTTTGAGCTTTCAAACATTTTCAGAAGTTCATCGTCAGAAATGAAAACAACAGGAGCGCAGGCACCTGATCAGTCTTCTTTCTTACTCATACAGACATTTGAAACTCGAATATTCGTTTCCTTAGGGTTTGTAGTCTGTTCAGTTTAGTAGCCTACATCTGATGACGTTACGCTATCGCCTGTAACACTCAATGCGCTCAATGGTTTCCATGATTCGAAATCTCCTCCAAAATGTTTTCTTCCTTTCAACGTCTGCACAAAGGTCCCACTTTCTCCTTATTTAACTATTGGCTGCGTAATCATGCTCATAAAACACAGCCCGGTAATTAATGTTACCTACAGTAAAATACCCAAGTCATGAGATGCGGATATCGAAATTGGAGCCGGTAGTATTCCACACTAATTGAAAGTGTTTCACAGTTCAGTTAGGGATTCTCGCATAGGAGTTATTTGGCACATACTGATAATGGTTATACATATCCCACACTACCAATTACGGTGCATCTTGTGAGAATCTTACCTGCCCTGCTGGTAGGTGCATAGATCACACCGGGGCCGTTTGAGGCCAAGACAGGAGGAAAATTCCTTTACTGGCTTAAGTTTCGACGCACTGGAAACGGTGTCTATAGTTAAGAAGAAGAAAAATAGTGACTTGAACGTAAGAGTAAAAGCGTAAAATTGATGGCAGAGTGTATAACTGGGGAATGTTTTCTGAAAGTAGGAGAAAAAAATTAGATGGCTCAAGGATTAAAGTCTAGTACGCCCGAGGATACCAGCTGCCTCAGTGTCTTTATTCACTGCAATAAGTTGGAGCTCCGGAAGTAAATCTAGTTGTTCTTGACATCACTGACACTTACCTTCACATGCTAAGCATTGGTATTCCAACATTCGAGCGAGTTAAACACAGAGAACATGAAGCGTTTGAAGAAGAATCCTGTGTGCTCGCGAGATCTTATTGGTAAGTAACCTTAAATGTCCAGCAAACTCTCGTCACCCTAGGATAAACGCTAGGTCATGGCAATTTGAATATTTCTCTCATTAACATAAGTCCCGATTCTTAAACTCGGCCAGTATAGCTGCGCCACAACCATTTTTGGCAGTCGGTAACGACATATGTATGAAGGATCCGCGCAGTCCATGGCTGATATTCAGTATTGGGAGCAACACAGTTCCAAAATACTAAGACATTCTTGTTTAGTATGTTGTGCGCAGTTCATTTAGCATAAAAACACACCAGTTGGCTGTTTGATCAGATGTACATGTGACACGTAAACACAAATTCTAGTTAACTAAGGAATTTAAGGTAAAAATAGCTAAAGGCTCCAGTTCCGCTTCCAGTATTACGCACTATCGTACGGAGGGTGCAATTAAACTGCAACCAACAGTAACAATAACGTCTTCTCCTTGACCCTTCCTGAGGCATATGAAGAGCTCGTAGCCTTTGATGTATATTTTATGGTTCCTCGAGTTTTCAAAATAGCACCGTTTCTTTCGAAGCAATGATGGCTGGTGCAACCTCTTCAAGTAATATTTGCAGATCATACACTTTACTAAACGAGCTCTGTACAATTGCTTAAATTACCATAAGTGCTTGCCTCTGCGGAGGAACACAACCATGATTTTGAGTAACGTCTGACACAGAAACGGCCACTTGACCTGTGTTATTTCTAACTCCTCGCCTTCTTATCATTTGTCCTGTTAAATATCATGTTCTTGCCTGAGTGCCCACATTTCGTGCCTTAGGACTTCTTTCGAATACGACCGCAAAAACATGTCAAAGTCTGATTTCCCATGTACCACTCCTCCACAGAGAAGCTCCCATGTGTGAACTGCTTTTCAGACGCGACCTTACGCGGCCTCATTTGTGAAAACATTCATTGTGTGTGTCAATTTGTCCTCCAAGGGAAGCTTTTTACGGCGTCCCAAGAGGCGGCAGTATGATCTGTTTCGAAAATATGGATGTCTGCAGAATAGCATGATTGATAAGGACCAGGGAGACTGGAATGACCATTTCTGACCTATTAGCCATCATCAGCCAGCAGTTGTTGCAGCAGTCGAGGTTCAAATTCGCGACCTGCTGGTTAGAAGTACAACGCTCTTAATTACTGCACTACGAGCTCGTTGTCTTCCGGATTGGGAACATGAAATGTGGTAAGTAGGCGCTCGTCGATCGGTTACAGGACTCACTCATCCCATTGTACCTTGGGTTGGGTATGGTTGACCGAGAACGGCTAATAAGCCAGAAGTGGTCATTCCAGTCTCCCTTGTCTTTGTCGATCACATTATTCTGCCTATATCCCTAACCGTTGTGCGGCTGCTGATGGGGCTTGAGAGTCAGCCCCAAGGCACATCGAGACAAGTGAGTCCTGTAACCGATATTAAGCGCCTACTTACCGTAATATGGATGCTATGCTCCACTCTTTTGCTTGATGGACTCAGACGTTCTGTTTGCTGACATTCCGCGCTTAGTTTTTGTTTCATAGGCCTGGGATAAGCTTTCCACATCAGGAATATGTCTGTGCTCACTGCCCTCTCCCACCTCCAGTCTTCTTGGCTTGCTCATGACATCGGGCCCAGGCTGTGACGGAGGAGAGAGTGCGGTGGAGGCAGAGCAAGTCTTCTCTGCATATAATGTAATTCTCGCACGAGAGTCACCGTCCCTGCGCCACCTTGCAGTGTGGCGCACGGTGGTCTAACTGTTTGTCTTCTCACTGGCAAGGTTGAACTCAAATGTATGAATGAACTAAAATCCCAAGGCACAATGAATTCAAAGATATTTTTTATGATGCACTGTGTCGCCAACAGCAATTAGCTTTCAAACCTTTCAAAACAGTGTATTTTAAATCTCAATTCTAGTCGAACTAATTTTGCGAGTAGAAGGATAAAAAACCAATTTTTTTGATTAATATATGGCTCTTTCTCGCGGACTTTACTAGCACTACCATTTCTTGTTTCTTCATCAAGGTTTACTGCAAGGAAGGATATTTTTTGCATGACCTCATTTTTGGACACTAGTTAGGCCTTCTTTGACTTCTTAACTCTTAATTTTTTTAAAGTTATTTTGACTTCGAACATCATTATTTTGTAAAATTTTTATTAAATAGGCAGCAATTGCCTGACCTGTCAAGTGTTAAATGCAGCTGTAAGCAGTTCATGGCAAGCGCAAAACTGGGAAGCTACTGTGTTCTTTTCGTCACATAGTAATGCATATTGTGGTTGTGCTTAGCTCCCGGAACACACTTTTAGTTTTCCGTGAATTAAACGCTGTTGAGAAATTCATACCCTTCATGTAAGTACGATGTTTATTTTCTAAAACGCACAACATACACCTTTTTTTAAATAAATGTTGATTGCCTGCCTTCACTAGCCTACTCCTATGCTGGTTGCTAGGACACGGGGATAGGTACCTCTGTGGTGCCTTTCGAATGTATAGAGTTCCTGCAATTTAGCGCAAGGCCACCTCTATTACAGAGGGTGATTATTTCCGTGACCTATCGGGAACTTCTTAAATACCCCATATTATGTTCTTCCCTCGGCCGGAATTCTTCAAAAATTAAACTTTTAGCCGGTTTAGACAAGAACGTAATATGCGACCCAACTCAGGAAAAAAAGGATAGATCAGCGTGTACTACGCGACCGTACTTCTACTAAAGTAAACCTATCTATATCCATTGTGCCCTGTAAGGTTCTCATTCCTTTTCGGGGTCAGCGGTGTCACATAATATTCCGTTGGCGGTAAGATGTCCAAAGTATCGGATCAAGTGGAAACTTTGAAAACCGGCCACTATTTGAACGTCACGGTAGTGTCCAAACGAATCCGTTTTACCTTGTAATAAAATATTGCACACATCGAGCCTAATTCTTACACAAGTCAAGGGTCCGAGTAAAAGTGGGTCAGGTCTGCTAGGAATGAGATCGCCCATATTGGTAAGCGTGAGGTAAAGCCGCCGGATCTCGCCACCCGGACACTTGCCTGAGCAAAAAATTCTTTTGTGACCCTTCTAACTCGGTAACGAATGCTAACTCTAATGAAAATAATGGATGGGGAAGTTATTAGGCTGGCGCTCTCCTTTTATTCATTCAGTCACATCCATGCAAATCCTATTACCACCAGTCCCATATTACTCGCTGAACTATGCCTTGTTAAATTTGTTCGGTTACATATAACGTTAGTACCGTGAATAATGAGACTGCGGCCTGCCCGTCGGTACGTTTTCCTCCAAATTTATTGGAACTCAGTTTATTAATAGTTTTTTAAGTAGCTTTGCGGGTCACGTTTTGTGCCCACCCGCTCCTCCTCCTCCGCCACCGCACGTAGGGAGAGCCCGGGTTCGAGCCCAGTTGGTGATGTGTTTTTAATGCATGTTCTTACTATATAGTAATATACAGTTTTAATTCCTACGGTTAATTATAAAAACTGTAGAATTCTTTTGTAACGCACTCTTCATCCTCCCAATGCCATGTTTAAAAATCATCAAACCTTTAATTGGCTTGGCTGGAGGAGTTGCGATTGTGAAATTCCCATCGCTGTCAGTGAATTTGAAAGTACTCTCTGCCGTTGCGACGGTTTGTGATGTGATCGCGGATCTACTCGCTCCACCCCCATCCCCATCGGGGGTGCCTGAGTTCGGGCCGGACGGGTGACATGCTTTTGGGGCGCTCTCTACCAGTTCAGGTTCGACACCCGTGACTAACAGGTGGGGTTGCGGAGTGCTTTTGCAAAACTACGCACTAGGTATTCAAACAGTCCCCATGTATGGAAGAAGTGACAGAGGTGACTCAACCCCTCTCACGTTGGGAAATTGCGAGAGATTCTAGGAGCAGAAACTGTCAGGCAAAACTTCTTTAGGTCCGTAAATATTTTGACATTTATGCTGTGAAATCGAAGAAAAAAATTCCAAACGCGGGGCAACCTCAGAATTACAAAAGAATTTACTTGGCAGTAGCGAATGTCACTCGAGGAAGAAAGACTGCTCAGTTCTGTGAACAGATGGAGAAAGAGCCATTCCTGCTAGAAACCAGCAATGGCCTGTACGAAGGCAACGAATTTCGTACATTTTTATGAACACGTATAGGTGGCTCGCATAGACGCAGTTTTCTTATCACAACGACACTGCTTCTGATCAAAAATCTAATCTTCTTGATACGGGATTGCCACTGGTACACGAAGAAACAAGGGAGAAAAGGACTACATTATTTCGAATTCCAGTTCTTCGATTGCTTATTGTAGCCTACCTTAAGCACTCTCTGTCAATCGAGACGTGTTATAAGGTATAGCCTGTAGGACAGCTAGCTAGAAGAATAACCTTTTCGCATTTTGAGATTCGTCACCCTCTTAGTGCAGACCTCATGGCCGTCCAAGGTAGTCGGCGTGGGACCCTAGACCTTTTTCTAATTTACACGGCGAATTCAATTCCTGAAACACATAACGGTGTGACTCTACCTTCTTCAGTCTGTGTCCACGCGCATGCCTCCGGACCCAGAAGTAGAAATTTCGACCTTGTACTCCCTGAATAGTGAGTCCCAGTTGACACGACGAGCCTTCTGGGTCAGAAATTGGAGCCCAAACGGCTGATGACACCAAATAAATTCTAAATTTGCAATCCACAAATAAATAAGCCCAATTGGACAGGTAAGGTAAATTGATCAGTCCTGGAAATACCCTGCGTTCTGACTTGATCGTTTTCTTCCATGAACACTCGCGAGACAGTGGTCCGCGGCGAAGCAATTCTTCAAAGTCTACACTTGCGGTTTTTAAAAATACAATCCTGTCTACTATTGTGGCACGAGCATTAACATTAACATAAGTCCCGATTCTTCCACTTGGCCAGTATAGCTGCGCCACTGCCATATTTTGGCAATCGGTAACGACATATGAATGAAGGATCCGCGCAGTCTGCGGCTGATATTCAGTATGAGGGGGCAAAAAAATTCCAAAACATTAAGACATTCTTGTTGATTTAGGTTATGCGCACTTCATTTAGCATAAAATCCACCGGTCGGCTGTTTGATCAGATGTACATGTGACACGTAAACAAAAATTCTAGTTAACTAAGGAATTTAAGGAAAAATAGCTATAGGCTCCAGTTCCGCTTCCAGTATTACGCACTATCGTACGGAGGGGGTGAAATTAAACTGCACCCAGCATAAACAATAACGCCTTCTCCTTGAACCCTCCTGAGGCATATGAAGAGCTCGTAGCCTTTGATGTATATTTTATGGTTCCTCGAGTTTTCAAATAGCACCGTTTCTTTCGAAGCAATGATGGCTGGTGCAACCTCTTCGAGTAAGACTTGGAGATCGTTCACTTTACTAAACGAGCTCTGTACAGTTTCTTAAATTACCATAAGTGCTTGCCTCTGAGGAGGAACACAACCATGATTTTGAATGGCGTCGTTCACGGAAACGGTCACTTGACCTGTGTTATTTTTAACTCCTCGACTGTTAATCATTTTTCCTTTTCTTCTCGTGTTCTGACCTGAGTGCCCACATTTCGTGCCTTAAGACGTCTTTCGAATACGACCTCAAAAACATGTCCAAGTCTGATTTTCCGGGTGCCACTCCTCCCCAGAGAAGATCCAATGTATGAACTGCTTTTCAAACGCGACCTTAGCGGCCTCATTTGTGCAAACATTCATTGTGTGTGTCAATTTGTCCTCCAGGGGAAGCTTTTTGCGGCGTCCCAAGAGGCGACAGTATGATCTGTTTCGAAAATATGGATGTCCCTGGCGAAACAATTCTTCAAAGTCTACTCTAAAAATTTTTTCAACATACATTCCTATCTAATATTTTGGTACGAGCATAATGCTTCCAATCATCATAGTCATAGTCTTGAAAAAACATCTCATAGAGCATTCATCCGCAAGCCGTTTTGTGATACCAAATATTAACAGGCGAGGGCTTCAGTCGTGTAGCCAATATTTTTCTACAACTAAAATGGACGAGTTCAGCCATAAATAGATTCTGCCATGCATGTAACAGTGAAACGCTTTTGCGTAATATCTTGCAGATTTAATAGCCAACAGTCGCTTCTTTAAAGGACCAACGGCCAACATAGGGTCTGACTGAAATAGACTAAAAAAGACAATATAGTGTCAGGTCGACATGGGTTTCAGCGTTATACCACTTTAAATACTGAGGAGACTTATTCCGTGTCTATTTGCTATTTCACCGTGATATGGAGGACTATATACAATCCACTATTGTTCGGCCTTCGGTTTATTATCTAATACATTAGGAAACTTTTAAACATCAGGTTTTGCATCCTACCTAAAAAATGTAATTTTATGCGGGTGGATGGTGACTCCACGGCCCAGACCGACCGCACTTCGAGTGGAGCCAATCATCTCGACACAACTGATCTATTGGCGCTGAAGCTTCTGGTTTAAATTTTTATGGTAGAAGACGCTCACTGATCGCGTTACGGGACTTAATCGTCCCAATATGCCCTCGAGCTCGACCCGGAGCCTCGATAAAACTACTACTATATGCAGATTGGCATTGATGACAAAGATAAGGGAGGTTGAAATGGCTATTTCTGGCTTAGTAACCGTCATCAGCCTGCCATACCCAACCCCAGGTTGGTTAGACGTCTGGCGTTCCAGCCACTCGTACCTCTCACCGTGAGAACTTGAACTGCACGCCGTGTCCTACGCTCATGATCTTTCTCGTCTGACCAAATTGGCGTAACATGGAGGCGCATGTGCACTGTCCACCTGCCGTCTTGACCTACCCGTCCGCACAACAGGTTTTCCTTTTACCCTCAGTCAGTAAAGCGAAATAAAACCGTATAAAGCGAAATCTGGGCAGACGTAAAAACTGCATGCAATCTTACAAAAATTCCCTTGGATAAAGTTGTCGATCTACTAGGAGGATGACGCAATGAAGGAAAGTTGCTTTGGTTCGACTTCTCAGGAAAGGCATCGAAAAACCTTCCTAGGGTGCGGACAATGCGGTAGGAGGATCGATAAGTTCAAGCATAAATATACATTCAGCAAAACGGTAGTCACGAAATGCGAAGTAACTCGTTCACGTTTCACTTAAATTCTGAAATATTATATTAGTTGGAAAGAATTACTTAGGTCGGTTTGTGAGACTGATTACCATGCAACCTACTTTCACGACACAGCAAGCGGCCGTCTTTTGGCTTCCCGTCATTCTCGCCATCCAAACAGATCACATTCGTTAAAAAGAAAACTACTTAATTACCATGAGATTTTTCTATCTATTTACAGTAATCTGGCGACTCCAAGTATATTTCATAGAATAATATATATAATTATTTGTCTTTGCCTCATTCTGTGAAAAATAATGTTTTCTGAAAACGGTTCCGTTTGAAAAACATTTTACCATCTCCTAACAATTTTGATCAGACTTATCGTCACATATTAGGAAGATATTTTGTAGAGCTCATGAACTTTTGCAGAGCATATTGGCCACATACGTCAGAGGGAGTTTTAAACAGGAAAATATCGACGCTATTTAAATATACGTATCATTATCTTAAAGGGTGCCATGATAAAATTATACTAAAGGTCACATTTTACGTATATAATTATAAGAAGTAATTTAACCCAAACTAAAGTTAAGAAAAAGGTTTTAGGCCTGATCCCCTTATCATACGCTTCGATTTTCTGAGGACCTGTAAAATGGAGGGAAAAAACAACGTCAATTACGGTGAGGATTTGGTAGGTGCTGGGAAAGAAAGGCGCAGTCAAATGGCGGCCCTCCGATGTGACTGAAACGCCTTGGAATTATGCTGTATGAATAGTAATTTCACGACCATATCTAGATAACCCCTGTTGACAGTGGGCATACTTCAGAAGCTCAATTGTGATTTTCTGAAAGGCGGTGTCCCATATCCACCGCGAAAATAACAGACAGTTGTTCACAGCCTTCCGCTTAGCGTAGGACTGATGGAGTATTTTGCACATGGCGAGCCTTTTTGGAGCTACGTGCGACACTGTGTGCACGTAATAGAACGCTTCATTGTAAATTCTAGGGGCATACATGAAGTCTCGCAAAAAAATCCCACGCATTGAACAGTAGAACTGGAGTATTACGTTGAAACTGAGTCATCCTCCTCTGTGGTGTGGCATTGACGGTTGCCTTTGTCTTTTAAAGCCAACAGGTTAAGCAAACCACAACAAGCTTTGACAAAAGTCACGCTGACGGAACTGGAGGATGCCTTACGCACAGTATCTTCATGCTAGACCGCATGAGCAATAACTAAGCAAGGCGTTTTTTCTATTGCCGTTTTCCTATATGAACGTTTATATATATTTTAGGACACTGAAAAAAAGATTTCGAGAGCGTTAATTCCAAATGCACGATCTCGGTCGTCTACAAATTGAACTTTGCAACGAGCTGTTTGATCTTCGATTAGAAAGAGTAGTTGTAACCTAGTAATAGAACTTCAATTAGTGGTTTGGCCATAGTCGAATTTTGGATGATGGCTTTCGCTTTGGACAAAAATTAAGACTTGCGAAAATTCACGGCCAATTATGGAGTAAAGCATCACTGTGTATTCACTCTCACCACTTCCAGACTAATGTTCTTCTCCATGCTGATGGATGTATACGATGACGAGGGGCCAGTGACAAAAGCCAACCACCGAAGAAACGTCCAAAACACGAAATCTGACGAATGCAGGCAGAAAGGAAAGTTTATGAGGCCAGTATCCATTACCGCTTGTTTGAGTACGACTGTGTGCTACACAGCACAACGGAAGAGCACATGCAGTGGATCATACACCTCTTGGCCTGCGTCTGCATCGTATGCGGACGGATCATCAGTACATACAAGTCGGTAGGCATGTCTCAATCAGTACCAAATTACCACTAAATGAACCCACAATTGATGCCAGTGAGCCTGTGGACCAAATAAAGTGTAACTGGAAATCAACACGCTACAATCATTATGAGCGAGGATAATATGACAAGTCAGCTGTCTAGATCCAGTCAGGCATTCGGAAGACTTAATCACTCCGTTTGAAATCGCCGTGACATCCCCCTCAGAGCGGAACAGGCGTAAAGAGAAGTGGCTCTGATTACATTCTAGCAATAAACGGAGGCACGGACAATGAGTGAATGCCAAACCACTTTCACCTCAAATGCCCCGGAGAAACCTAAAGGTGGAGAGGCAGAAAAGGATACCAGACATCGAGCTCGTAAGGGGAAAAAAGTGTTATGCTGAAAAGGATGTATTTGGCATAGACTGACAACGTCGTGAGGATGAATGCTCAGCGTCTGGCCAATTGCATGATCTATTAAGAAGTTGCCGAGAATAGTCGTTGACATTGGGAAAGAAGCTTTGATTAAAAGCGACTCTGATAATCTGTCTGAAGGTCTGAAAGTTGGGAAGGTTTTGCATGCAAATACAGGGTCATCCAGCACAGGCAAAACCTAAGGCAAAGCAAGAGACACGCAAGCTCTGATTGCCATGGATACACGACGCTAGCACCTGACACCCTTCCTCTTATAACACTGTCAATAGATATTCAGGGCTGGGGTCAGCCTGGTATTTGAAAGAGAGAGAGAGATGCATTTTATTTTGAAAATATCATTTCAAACATTTTTCGGCAAAAAGACCTCCAATCCCTGTGGATAAAAATTATTACGTAAAAGTCATAACACCGGAATGTAAAAAACGGTACATAGTGACCGAAACTGACACCATAAACGGTCGTGTGCGAACGAGTCACAAAATTTGCTACAGATTGCCTTCCTTCAAAATGGTACTGGCGTCAACTGCAATTGACCTCATCATTGTGGAAAAAATAGGTAAAGAGGGGTAAAAAGGAGTATTTAATGAGCAAAATGGGCTAGCTCGTGCACTTACATATACAAAGTCACATGTGAATGGAGAAAAAATGTGGGTTCAATTTCAAAAGCCCTCCTATTTGGACAGCTTCGGAACCAGTGAATTAGTCCTGGCTTGAAAAAGCGCCAAATACCTGCTCTGTCACCACCGGACTGGCGTCATTGGTGTCTGATTGGCCCCCTGTTCCCCTATAAAATTTTGCTGGTTTTTGTTGCCACTTTTATCTCTGACGGCGGACTTTAGTAAAATTTCAAAACCTCAGACGAATACAGTCATGATTCCATCGAGTGAACAACCTTCTTATTTCCTTATACTGGGATAAGTCGGTCATCCGAGCGAGTGAGGCTTACGTTACGGTGCTAACTCTCAGCTAGGTGAGATACTAGTTTTATAAGCTCCAATTCCTGTGTTCATGCGGTCAGTTTCAACTAAAGTTTAAGTCACATCATTCTCTGCACCCGGTTTCTACATCTCAAATTGGCACGGATAAAACCGTTTAATGATTTGGGGAGACAATGGAGCTTACTGTGCCAGCTTACGCCATAAACGCGACCCTAATTACTAAAACCTTCAGGCCCAATCCGGAATGGAAAATGGAATTGGATCTTGTGCATTTTCGCTGCAAGTGTAACGGTCAGTTGTTTCGGGCCTTCAATTTAAGACAGACCTGATGAAAAAATTGTGGGGATTTTCAAGTGGCAGGCCTTTTTTGTCAGTTTGACCAACTGCGAACAACCGCTGACATCCCTGTAAAGTCCAGAGGGCACTTCGAAGTCTCATAAAAATGATAAGCATTGCACGGAATACCTGGAATACAAATTTGTAACTGATTCACCTTCCTCTCTGTGGTATGCGAGTGACAGTTGGCTTTGATGAACGCCATAAAGTTGGACGAAAATCACCTTCCTCTGTAGGGGTAAAAATTGGCGAGACTGGAGTATACGTAACATTAAGTATCCTCATTCGTAGCCAGCGAAGCAATAACTATTCAAGGTGTTTTTCACATTGTAATGCAACGAACGCTTATACGTAGTATATGCTACTGCTAAAACCAGTTAGAGAGCTCAGACCTCAAGCTATCGCCATTATAGGACATTTTAGATTCTAAATATTGCACCTACTTCAAGTGGTCTGTGAACTAAACAACTGTCTACGATGCTTGATCGGCGGGAAAGAGGATTTGTGGCCTAGTGATAGAACTTCGACAAAAGCCCAGGCTAAAATGTCAGCAAAATGCTTGAGGCACTTGTCGTATTACGTCAAGGGTGTCCGACTATCTGATGCAAATTAGTAAAGTGAAAAATGTCAAAAAATGAGTCCCACATGATGTCAATGAAAATCAGAGTTCGGCGTTTTGAACTGTATCCTACAATTGGCTCTCTGGCACTATATCGATCCATTTCTTGCTCAAAAAGTGACCTGATACGAAAAGTGGATGCTTTATGAGAACGGTAAGCTATGAGAACAATGAATTGATCGTGACAAAGCCCACAAGCATTGCCTGAAACAGAAGTTGCATCAGTGGAAAATTATTATGGTAGTACGGTGGTATGTTAGTAGTATTGTCGAGGGTAATACGAATATCACAGCATGGGCTTGCTGCACGAAACTCGAAGAACTGCATGCTCATATGGAAACAATGAGACCTGAGCCGATTCGCCTTCCCAACGCATGGCCAAACGTCGCTAGCGTGACACTGCAGAACCTCAATGACTTAGAATACAAAACTGGGCCACATTTTCCATATTCTCCGAATCTTGCACTCACTCACTTTCATTTTTTAAGTACCTATACACTTTAAAGCAATAAAACCTTCAAGACCTAAATTGAGGCGGAAGCTGAATTCGAAGATTTCGTAGCTTGTTCAACTATGACGAAAATACAGAGAAATTACTGGATTAAACTTTGACTAATTTTAACATATTTAGCGTTAAAGTTTTCGGGAATAAATGTTTGTTTCTCACATCAGCCAGTGTTTTAGGAACAACCTAATAGAGAGATTTACGTTCATGGTAGGCACTCAAAGTTAGTTTCAAGTTGTGTAATCCAGAGGCTAAATTTCTGAAAATGTGGAGGAATAACATAAACAAACAGCGGTAGATGCCTAGTCAGATTACCAAAGACGAGCTCGCACTGCGCAATCGGTCAGAATGTTCCCAGGAATTCTTGCAGTGAGAGTCGTATGTATTTTCGCACACATTTTATGCAAATTAAGCAGAAAAACTCTGAAAAAGCATGGCTATGGATAAAAACAACATTCGCACTTGTCCGACACACCTGGCACACGCACCTCTGCAATATTTCAAAATTTGGTGGCCTTTCCTCCAAGTCGTATTGCCTGTTCATGCTCCACAGCAGTTGCCACATTTCAGGGAGTTCTCATTTTATCTTGCTATCTAGATTCTGGTATCACGAATGCCAACTTTTAGTACTTTTGTGTTGTAAACAGCTGTATCAGAATTAAGACAAGTTGCGATAGCTGAAAAGTTAAGAATCTGGGCCAAAAAAATGTACACTAGGAGAGCAGCCGTTTCTCTTAGTCTTTCGTCTTCTAGCTACATGGTTGCTGACACCGCAGCAATATTGCTTCCAAAGAACGATTGCAAATAAACTTAGTCTAAATAAAGAATTTTTTGACACACAAAAACGCAAACTCCGGGCTCCTTTGACGTCATACCAATGAGAGCAATAACTACATCGCAGGGCTGCCCCGTTAAAAGCTGGATCCAGCAGGCAAGGTTCTGGGTGGTGCACGCTCAAAAATGAGCTTAATCTGCATGCAAACAGCTGGTCATTCAAAATTAAATTGAGGTCAATTCATCGCGCTCATACCGAAGAATTAAAACCGTGTCCACCTTCTGTCGACGTAACTGACTTGGTCCAGAAAGCTCAAATTATCTTAAGAGCCACACCAGTATTTTCGCGCTTACTCAGCTTCAATAATTAATGCGAAGAATTTTGCCACGGGCCCTCAGCAACTAAGATTTGAAAGTTCATCCACCTGTTTCTTTTTCTGTCGACAGCTTACGCGGTGATAGAACAAAGGTGAGTGCAAAACCCGGTTCAAATAGAGCTTTATAAGCGAGCACAAACGGAACCCCGGTTTTTAAAAGAAGCGCCTGTTGCAGATACCATTCTTCGTATGTCCTGTGTCGTAATTTCAGGAGTAGGGAATTAGGCGGCTGATCAGAAAAGGTGGGCTACCAGGAAGATACTGACTACTAGAAAGTGTCCACTGCAGTGTTGTGCCAGATCACATACTGGCTATAGATTCGTACGAGAGTTACAAGTCTTCACTGAATCTTCAGCAATTGAAGAAATAAAGCCACCAGACGATTTGCGCTGTAGGCACATAACATTTGTCATCCTGGTAAGGAGCTCCACGTAGGTGAAATCGCATTCTTTACAGATGACAGGTTCGATGGCGATGCATTCGAAGACATCCTCAACATTACTGTCCCTACAAATTTAAAAATTATTTAATTTAGGTACCTGACAAGTTTTTGGCCCCAACTACGTGCGATAGGAACAGTTAGGATCCCAGAAGACCATAATTACGAGGGCATTCGGTTAGAGCAAACCCTTATCGTCTCGGGTATCGACCATATCGAAGGCATAGTCTTACCTGCCAGTTCCTCGCGGAAATGCAATCACTCCTCTTTGTCGTGTACCTTACCTCCCATAAGCCGGGAATCTTGGAAGACTAAAGCAGTACGGGTCTAGTTCTCTCCGCTGCACAATAACAGGTCCCGGCTTCTCTGTACCACCGATGGTTATAAAATACCACGTTGAAAATACCCGCAGCGTGACCTCCGGGTTCTGGCAATCGGTTTTATTTCACCGCGAAGTTAAGAAATTCAGAGGTCCTGATAGAACTGTTACTTATAGGGGTTCTATGATACCCTATATTGGCAGCACAGATACTAGTGGACTTTTTGCTGGTACCTGATCTGGCAATATGATGTATCATGTAACCCAAATATATACTGTTGGCTGCCCGTTGGCAGTTTAGTTAATATTAAGCAATCATCCCATTGTGGCTGATAGATCTCAGCCCAAATATTCATATTACCTTTCAGTCTCAGCCTACAAACATTCATATAGACTGGTCTACTCCAAGATAGCGATTGATTTCTGAGAAAATTAAAAGGAAACAAAACGCTGGTGACTGCGAAACTGACCTGAGGAAGCTCGAAGCGTCCGACTACCATAGAGAATACCGCGGCGACAGCCTTTGGAATAGGAAACCTTAATTTCTGTAAAGGTCCACCAAATAGAGCAGTACACTGGGGTTCCGAGCCGCCCCTACGTCTGAATGGTGCGCAAATTTAATTTAATCTCTATCGTCTTATTATGTTATAGCCTGCTTTCGTACGTCACCCAAACTAATAAAAAAGTCAAAGAAATCGTGCAGGTTGCGAAACTGGACGACGTAAACAGGCCTTGCTTCTGTTACCAGTTGGGTCTCTTTCAAATTTCATTAAGTCAGACCTGTAGAAGATGCCTGGCCACGAAGAAGGCGTCAACTAGACCATTATCAAGGGCCTAGAAGGCGAGAACAGCGGAGAAAAAACTGTGGTTAGGGATAATCTGGATTGTGAACTCAAGTGAAACTCTGTCGCCAAGACAACACTAGCGGTGGTATGGGAAGCTCATATGGACTTTGCTCATGCATATCGAAGTCAAAGAATTGTGGTATTTTAAGTCTAGGAGGGTCTAAAGTCTTCGTTTTTTTGTCAGACCAGGGCAAAAGTACAAACCGTGTCTTTTTATTAGTAGAAATATAACATAAAATAAACAAGATTACAAATGACGCCCTGGCTACTAAAACTACATGTAGATTTTTTCAAGTTCTCGTGGGAAAGGGACGGTGTCTCTAATGTTGTAGACACCAAGGATCCAGAGAAGAAGTCGATCAAAACCCAGACCAAAGCCAGCGTGTGGCGCGCCACCATGCCCACGCAGACCCAAGTACCAGGCCATTAGAGGACTTTGGGGGTTCAAGCCTTGGCGGAGCATTTTCGCTGCCAGGGTAGAGTGATCCGTCTCACGAACGGAGCCACCAATCAGTTCCCCAATGTCCGGTACCAGTAAGTCAACAGCCTGCACACAAGCTGGTGACTCCTTGGCGGTGGAGGAGGAAGCACAGTAGAAGGGTTTCATGGAGGCAGGAAAGTCTGTTACGAAGACCGGACGGTCTCCGACCCAGTGACAAATTTTCTGTTCCTCCTCCTTGCTCAGACCACCGTCGGAAGATCGAAATCTGCCCGCCTTCTGTAGATAGTTGGTGGCCTCCGTGAAAGTGACCTTTGCAAAGGGCTGCAGCAGCATTCGTCGGAGTTTTGCAGTATGCTCGGCAATCGAACTATTGAGTGACTCGCTCAGGTAGGAGAGCACCAGATGCAGGTCTTTCTGTACAAAGGAAACTGGGAGGCAGTCAAAAAATAATCATTCAAAGAAGTAAAGTCCAGTGAGGCAAAACTTCCCCGGGCACAACACGGATTTTGACCAAAAACGGTTTGCTCAGGCCCGATGGCAGCTATATAAAATGCTAACTAACGGTCCCCCACTCATTAAAAACATCTACAATGAAGTTTGCCAACATCGGGGGTGACGCACGATTCGTCGCGTGTTCGCGCGCACACGTCTGTGTCTGCACATGACACTGGTTGGGGGGAGACTCCGGCCTATGCCAAAACACGCTCACAAATCTACGACCCACTTGAGGCCGATCCAACGCAACTTACTATTCTCACTGTAAAAACCTGGAACGCATTAAACTGTCCGAGTGTGCTATAAGTGTCGCTTGGAATGCTCTTAAGCAGTGGATTTCCCAGGCCGCCTTCGGACTGGGGGAAAGACTGCAGTGACGCCCTCTTTATGTGGTCATTCCCACTGCCAGCGATGGTGATTCGGCTTTAACTTGTCCTCATCGCAATCGCGCATTCACCTCACGCATCAGCCTGATCGGTCAATTGCGAATCCATCACACAGAGACTGACAAACCAGTGTTTGCAGCACCAACAAACTGCCCTTCACTGCTCCCGCGTATTCATTCAACGCATGGGCCTGCTCGGTCACGTAAGCATCCACGAAAGCGGAACCCACCGCGATGCCAACACATCTAACACATCCTGCATAGCCATAAACACTCCCCGCATAAGTCCTTTCATGAGCGCAACTATCAGTACCAGCAGCACAACCCCCGCAGACGCCGCACCTCCCGACCTATCCTGTCCTGATTGCTATCGCACATGCACATCACGCATCGATCTGGTCGGTCACTTGCGAATTTATCGCACAGAGATCGGCGAACCTGTGCCAGAAACACCAACATACACCCTCCGCACCCAACTCAACTGTCCGCACTGCCTACAAACATTCACACACCGCACGAACCTATAAGGCCACACTACTACTACTAATACTACTATACTACATTACTACATCTCTCCTCATGAGCCTTTGCGTCACAAATGGTCACACGCAACACCACACAAAACATGTTTTCCACCAGCATTTCTCATTGAAAGGAAAATATGATTCTGGGCTCCTTCTCCAAGCGTCTCCTCTGCTGCATGTGTGATGCGAGCTTGAGACTATAACAGTGGGCCAAGCGCTATGGCTTGGAAGGTTGCCAACTGAAAATTACACTCAGAACTCACAGTCAGTCGAATGTGCGCAGTTGGGAGTAACCTTGTTGTGGTCTGTATCAGGCTGCGATGGCTCATTCTAAACGCGACCTGCGGCACTCACAAATGTGAGATGTAAGCTGCGCAACCCCTGTTATGTGAAATCTTAGTGCTTGTGTTTGGGGACGCCTAGTTGTGTACGTGGCACGCACAGACGAGGTTATCAGCAGCTACAAACGTTCCCCATACCAGTGCATTGACCGACTCGAATGGTGGCTGGGGCCTGGGCATAGAGAGTGAGGTCGACGGCTCAGCGCATTTTCCTCACTATAAACAATGTAACTTGCGCTAAAAGCCGCGGCTTCGAGGGTGGCCAACTGACGGGAGAACCCTGATTGTTATCAGTCCAGTGTGTTTTTGTGCAGAATGATTGACTGGCGGACTGCTAGTCAGGCTACAATGGCTCCTTCATAATATGGCCCTTATAGCACTCACTCCAGGGGATACAGGCCACGTATGGCGGCACGCTTTGGTGCGGCTCCGGCCACGCCAGTTACCTGCGTCTCGTCTCGCCCCCGGTCTTCTTGACTCGAGCATGGCACCGAGCCATGGTGGGGGAGGGTGAGAGATTGTGGTAGATGCAGCGCAAGCCTACTCTCACTATAATCTACTTCACACACAAGTCATTGACCCTGCGCCATCTTGCAGTGGGGAACACGGTAGAACTCATCGAAATCGACAGTCTAACTGTCATATCAGACATATCAGAAGGAGAAAATACGATCGTTCGAACGAGAAATTTACAGACCTGACGTTTTGAATCTTCGATCCAACCCATCATCAGAAACATTCGCAGAGAATGGTCGTTAATAGAGGCACATATTATTTTCCTTTTATGGGAAGTGTACACATTGTAGTTTTAAAACCTTAAATGCAAGAGCAACAGAAGGTTAGGTTCCAAGTTGAAACTGGAAGTTAGCATTTCATCGAGTTACAAACTAACGATGTAACATACAATAAAATCAGTAAAAGAGGATGGATATTTTGTGCACAACCTCCAAACAGTAGACTTACATTTATAAGGGTATCGAAAATCAATGGGGAAAATTGAAACTACAGGGACTAACTGATAACATGAAATTTTAACCGAATTCATAAAGAGGGTTGTCAATTAGGAAAGATTGCTTATGTAATGTCGATCAACGTCCGGCATAATCCCACGATATTTCAGACAGGCCAAATTGCCATTTTTGAATGCATGTATTCTCAGTTGTCAGTAAAAAACGCACTTCCTAAAAATGACTACTTAAACAGTATAGCCTTTTTAAAGTGCTTTTTGATGTCCTTATAAATTTCAATATCTTTTATAGAAAACATGACCAAAAATATCCTTTCTTGTGCTCATTTGGTAAACCAATCACACCGTAATAAGAGTTCATACTCGCGGAAAAATTACCTTTCGGGCAGCAGAAGAGCTTTCAATTACGAGATTTTTAAGACCATACAAACAGCATCCATTCCAACATCATCGTATACGTCCGCTTTTAAATAAACCACATGAAATACACGATACGGTAGAGCTACCCTGTATGTCAGCCCGGTGAGAGTAAATAATGGTTCTAAGGGTTTCTTGCGAAGGCAGAATTCCTAAACTAGTTGAGAATGTAGATGCGACCTTACTGTTTTTCGGGTGCCAGCAGAAGTAACCGTCAAGGTGGTGGAACCTACCGCGATCGTTCACAATCCGATTAGAGTCCAGGCAAGGAGGGCAAAAGAGGCACAAAAGGCCGCGAGGATCATTGAAGCGCGGGGTGATGCGACCACGGCACTTCTTTGCAGACCGAACAAACCACCAGCAGGTGAAGAACACAAAAGCATCCGCCATGCTCGTTACCAGATCGTATGGGGGTCGAAACGAGAAAGACGCAAAAAGAACTTCGAGGATCATTGCTGCAGGGGGATAACATCAGTGGATTTACCGGCCAAAACATGGAATCGTAAAAATCTAGCGAGCGTTAAAATTTGGTCCAGCAAATCATGTATTATCTGCCAACAAATCCCAGGAGGACCTTTTCAACGTCCAGAAGTTGAGTATTCCGGAATTAAATGGCAAATAATGACTTTAACCTTCAACCTATTTTCTCCACAGACTGATGCTGCTGCTGACATTTGTGGTTAAGTTACGCCCGTTTTGGGTCCTTTAGGTGGTTTGTCCGTCGGACGCAATGCCAGAGCATGTCGCTGTTGGTAGCGCCGTTTCCGTGCGCGGCCGTCTTGTGCTGCGTCCCCTGCGGAGGCGGCATCAGCAGCAGGAGGATAAGGAGGAGCAAAAACCTGGGGAGAAGGAAACGCCTGAAGTTACCTCGGAACTGGTCGCGGACGTGATTCGCAACCTATCAGGCCAACCCTCCGCTGAAATCGGTTCGACCACGGATGCAGACCATTCGCTGTTGGGGGCGATGTCCGCTTCGCGGCCAAAACTCGGTCTCCTCCGCTCCGACCGCGGGCTCGCCTGGAGACATCGAGTACCCGAGATGGCCGCTCTGCTGCGATTAAGGGCGGCCTGCAAATCTATCGTCCATCGCGAACATGCCTATCTCGAGGTAAGACAGTTGGTTAACTGAGAGAAGGAAAATTTTCTCCGATTTGTTTTCCTTTTGAATTGCCAGCTCTGCTCACGCTCAGACTCATGCCTTTTTTCGATATGATCCCTCGCGAAAACTATAAGCACATAATTAACAGATAATATATATATATTGTCTACAAATGAGCACATCCTTCGACCAAGGCACAGAACGAAGTATCAGAAACCGTGTAAGAGTGCAAGTCGAACGGACACCCGCTATATGCGGATGCGGATATCGCGCCGGTTCTATTGGCACCATCTTAGCATTGCAAAATCCCTTAAAGTAACATCTGTTTGTTCAGGAAACCAATTCACCCCTTTACTCTCTCCATTTGGTCTGGAATTCATCTTCGGATGATTTATACCGTTAACTTCCGCAAGCCCGCGGCCATTAATTTCAAAGGACTGTCTTCTTCCCAACATTTATGGGGCAAACCGATCGATTTAGCATTTTCCTCTGCTTCTTACAGTTTATTCTGTAGGGCTCAGCGCTAGCAGGGTGTAATCGTCAGCGTAGTCGATGTCGGCGCAGGAGCAGAATGTCAACACCGCCGAACCAAGTAAAACCCTACCGAGGAATCGGTCAATTGTGTAGTTGAATAGGCTGGGCGACAGAATGCAATCATATCGGACGGCTGAATTTACCTCGGAACTAGTCGCGGACGTGATTCGCAACCTATCAGGCCAACACTCCGCTGAGATCGGTTCGACCACGGATGCAGACCATTCGCTGTTAGGCGATGTCCGCTTCGCGGCAAAACTCGATCTCCTCGCTCCGACCGCGGGCTCGCCTGGAGACATCGAGTACCCGAGATGGCCGCTCTGCTGCGATTAAGGGCGGCCTGCAAATCTATCGTCCATCGCGTTATGCAAGAACGTGCCTATCTCGAGGTAAGACAGTTGGTTAACTGAGAGAAGAAAAATGGTCTCCGATTTCAAGCATCTCTGCTCACCTTCGATGCATGTTCTCTAGTGCACCGGTCAACTGCCCTATAATTTGACCCACTATCAAGTCCACAATTTTATTCGGTATCTGAGAGGAACCATGGACGCGCCAAGCCAACGCAGACCTTCTGTCCCGGGGGCACAGGTCACACCAGGCCGTTTTCCCTTCCGGGAGGATGAAGCCTGTGGGTAGTCAGTTTTGACAGCAGCCAGTTACAGGCGTCCAAAACTCGCAAGCCATCTAATATACTCACCAATTGGCATTGACTGCTTGTCACGTGAGGAACAGGCATTCGCGCTACCTTCAAGGAGACGCTCGCACGTCTAGAGCCGACTCTGTGTCGCAAGTTCAAACCACGCAAACTTTCTACACAGATCAAAAGCCTTCTACTTCATTTGTTTACCCCCAAGCTGTAGGGATACGTTGTATGGCCACCTAACCTGGACACGGGAATAGGAACCTACCCGCCCGCATAAACTAGGGGGTGTTATGGTAAATAGCAGGGGTAAATATACACGTGCCTTAACACTAACCCTAACTGTCACCTTAATCTTAACCCTGATCCTAAACCATACAGTTAACACGATAATAACCTTAACATTTAGCGTAACCATGGTCCATACCTCAAACTCTGAGCTTATCCCTAACCCTCACCTTATTCCGAAGCCTATTTTTTTGGAATTTAGTACCAAACCACGTCTATTGTGTGCGCTTCCTTTTCCCGTCTCCTGTTTAGGCGGCCATAGAAGGCATCCTTACCCCTGCACTGGGCCCTAACGGTAGTTGGGTGATGTTCATTATCTCAGACGGCTGAAGTGTAAATTTCATCAGCCAGTGCACCTCAAGTCTGCCCCCATTTTCCGTCGTTCGTGATTATGTACTCGTCCATCATTATCTGACTTTTGAGCTAGCGAAAATCAGGTTGAAGAACACCTAGATACTTTTGTACACAGTGTGCGCATTTCACCATTATAAGTCTGTCTCTATCAGGACCTTGTATTGATTCCGTTTGGAATTACGCCCTTCCATACATACCTTCCGTATAACTCGAAGTTCTCAGAAAGCCAGCTGCCATTAGGCTCAATCTGCTCAACGAGGAATTGAAACCTCGACACTTTTATCTCAATTTTCTCCGCATGTACAGCTACACGAGCCACCCATATTTCCGAACCTCGATTTGACGCCAAAGTATCGAGTTTGTGTGTTTGGGGCTTAGCGTTTCCACGCTCCACCAGATAGCCTTTTCGTTCATAAACTCACAGATTGGTTTGAGTAATTTTGACTATTGTACCCCCAGAGACTCGTTTTTTACGCAGTACACAGTCTTCTACGCTTCAACTCTTATGGTGTTTTGTTTTTGACATACTGTAGCTGAAGAGCGTACTGTGTAACTGGCGCATATTTCAACTTCATACTTTCGTTTTTATTTCTCCACTCTCTGGAGGAGTCCTGATGGAAACTCCTGTGCCCTCTGAGCGTTGTAAAAAGTTTATTTTTCCTTTTTTCTATGTCCTCTAAGGTGGACCCGCCGATCTTCACCAGGAAGGACTGCGAAGGCGCTGGAGAGACGTTTTTGATTCAATCCACGATTCAATCCACTCTTAGCGCCTCACCCGACGGTTCTGGGGAGTTGCGTTCAGAAGAAAACACTGACGTACACCTCACTGTTAGTGCCCAGCTCCATTTAGAAGCACTGGCCCTCGGAATGGGTCGGGTAAGTTAGTCCTGCACTTGCTCCCTTGGCGGAAGCAGGGTGACTGATACAAGTCTTTAAGCTACGCCGAAAAGACACGCAAAAGCCTCCTAGTGTGCCCGAAAGGTTGTGACCACAAGCTGTATGGTAATCAAGTTTACAACCCCCAGTTAAGTAGGCATTTTTGATTTTTGATTAATATTTCAGGAGTTCGGTCAGTGACAGTAGTTAAGTAACATTTATGTAAAGAGTGCGTTTTTTAAAGGCAAAAAGACATGCATTTAGAGTATAACGCCCCGACATGACTGAAATGGCAATTAATCTTACAATTCCGCCTGATTATTCCTTTCTAACAGGGATCATAGATGAGAATTTCAGAAAATAACCCGCCACCTGTGTCGACCGTTGCGGCCATTTAATGCACGTGCGAACCTTCTTGGTGGTCGCCACTGTTCTGGAGAAAGTCATAGGACCTACAGTTGCGAAAGATGGTAAATCTGTATTGTTTTGCTACACATTCTCAACGGCAAAACCAGCAGAAACACCTAATCATATCTTTTTTTAACGAGGTCCCCTAATCCAGTCGAAAATATCAAGTAAAGAGTTCAACCGTGTTAAACGGGCCTTTTTTCCGACACGCCAAACAGAGCGTAAGGACGTTTTTGTCGAGTAGACCCATCCAATAAAAAGCCTTCAGGAAAACTTTTTAAAAAAACACTTAAGCCTCAAGAAGCCTTTTGTTGTTTTCTGAGAGAAAATAAGTGCAAAAGATCAGAGCTCGTAGATCCTAATGAAGTTTAAGATTTCCTTAGGTGGCGTAGCTCATGAAATGCCAAGCTACATTCAGAGCAACCTGGGGTAGTGTATAGCATCCCATGCCTAAACCTTCCTTGCAATTACGCAGTGCAGACTAATGGCATGCTGGGATCCCGCGTACATGAAAATGAGTTGGCGGTGCGACGGGGCGACGAATTATCGCAAGTTGCTGCCAGCACCTACGAAACGGGCCAAGAGTGCAACTTCGCAGCCTTCAAGATAATCGCCCAAGCCGGAAACAAGACTAGCAGAGAATTTATTAAATTCTGGTCCACGGATGGGAACTCAATCAATCGATGTATCGATTTTGTGCCGGCGTATAGAGCCCTGAGCAGTCACCTCCAGACTTGCATGAGTGATCATTGATTGGTTTTTCCCCCCTATAAGTGTCAACTTTTGTTTTTGCTGCTATCTCTGACGGTGGCCTCCCGCAGGAGTTTGAAAGCTCAGAAAAATAAAAAAATTGTTCCGGTGCTCGAACAGACTTCGACATTTCTCACTGCGAAATGTATATGAGATTTGAAAGGATTACCTAGCTGGGGTTGTAATATTGATTAGGGAACCTCGTAAACCCATAATAGTGAAGTCACGCCAGAAGACGGCTTTTGAATGAGCTTCTTCTTATTCGCCTGTAACAACCACGCACGGTAAAAGGTAACGTTTCGAGTAGTGTCAATGTTTTCTCCTTGATTTGCGATTGCCTTATAAACTCGAATATACATTATAGAGAAAGTGAACAAAACCTGTTTTCTTGTACTCATTTGGCAATAAATTACATTTATGCTTAAATAAGGCACATATTTGGTGTTCTACAGCGTTTTCAATCGTACAATTTGAGACCGCGAAATATCCATTCAAACAGCATCCTATTTGTCTGTTTAGTAATGCTCTCTATCAATTACACATGACGCATATATACATTGCAGACTGCTTTAAGCACTGAATGACATCATTTTTCTAGCATACAGGAATATATGACTTTCCCTCACATGAAGAGCATACAACTTGACGTTTGGAGACGCTAAACGCAAGTGTAAGGGTAGGCCGGATATAAAATTATTTGGTGATTAAAAATTTTTTGAAAACCGGAAGAAACCCCTTCTTCGAGTTGATCAAATGGCAAATTGTTGCTAAACGAAAGAAAGAAAAAATTCGTGTAAGTTTTCCGTAGAATATATTTGAATTTGTAAGGATATCGCAACTCAAATGAGAAAAACTGAAACTACTTTTTGTTGACGGCAGATGGAAGGAAATGCATTCAAAAGCCGGCATCCTGACAGTAAGATAATCCGTATAATAAGTAGTAGCTTCCAATCGAAAATAAATTTCCGAATTTCGGTTAACATCTCGTGAGAAACATCATCTACTGTAACTAACGTCTAAGCAGGCAGAGATGCGACTTCCATGCAGGTTGGCAAAAAAACCGACTTTGCAGCTATTGCCAGAAAATAGACAGAACGACACTCGAGGAAGCCCGAAAAAAATTAGTCATGGCAAAGATAGGTCACAAACGTAAAACATTTTACGCAAAAAATGTGATTTAAGGGCAGTCTTCGTTCATATGGGCTTACTTTGAGCAAGTTATTTTGCCAAATTCATGGAAATCAAATTAAGTATGTATGAATCACATAGAAAAGGTGGGGGAAAGGATGATGTCTTGTGGAGCTTCCAAAGCACATTATTTTGATCACTCAGACACTCGAAAAAGTGTGCTTTACTTTAACGCACAGGAAAACTATAAATCCCTGTACTGTTTAAGAGTCATAGCGCATCGGTGTAAACCGTTTTTAGCTGAGTGGGTTTCTTTAAGAAAGTGCTCTTATTTGGGCATTTATCGAATTCAGGTTCGATGGAATACAAGCAGATTCCTGTGCAGAATATGCTCCTGTCAGTGCTTTCAATAATTTATAAACAAGAATAAACCAACTGCCGTTTTAACATAACCATTTGAGGAGCATCCAGGGAGCAAGTGATGAGTTTCACTAATCGCAGTTGCGTCATGCGGCCGCAGAAAGTACGTAAAAATTCGACTTTGAGCGATGTTCAACGTGCATGCAAAAAGGCTTTGCAGGATTAACAGGTAGTCCTACCAACTCAACAATGTTGAAACCATAAAATCGCAGCCGACATTAATAACTGCAGTAGGTGGTAGTGCTCACCGCTAAACTGTGATGGCTAGACCACCCAAAAGGTTAATTTTGACATGCTTTCGAACTCCGTACAACGGTTCACGCGAGCGGCGCATAGCTACCCCAACCGAAAAACGTTGCTGAAAAAGAATATGAACACAAAAATGACAGTTGCAAGCATGTTTTCCGTTGTCGGAAGTGGCCATTCCAATCTCGCTGCTGGTATCTACCGGAAACACCTCCCGACCAAAAAGTCCTGCTTGAACAGCTCTGTTACAAGTTCATTCAAAGATTTATAAAGAAATAGTGATCGAATTTCTTACGACGAGGGGACTATGTCAAGTGGATACGATTGCGAATGTTTCACTGACTGACCAATCACCCAGACCCCGCCCCCTCATTAGTTGTCAGCGGAGCAACAAAATTATGAATTAGCTTGCAGAGTTGGCAGACGCAGCTGTAGTGGTTAAGAGATAGAGCACCAGGAAGGTTGACCGTTCAAGCTCCGGTTAGAAAAGTCCTATAGGTGCAAAGAAGGTAAACACGTAATTACTGGGACGGTACACGAAGGCTTCAAGAAAACGCCCCAAAGAGGAATAGCATTTAGGTGTTCGTTATGGGCAACGGATGGAATTCCGCGGACGAGAAACGTTTTGGCAAGTTGTCAATGGCTCGCGCGTTTATCTTCGTTGCAAGCAGAGCCTGCGGCTTGCATATTCGCTTCCATTCGTAAGTCTTCTAGTCTGCCAGTTTGCCGTCAGCTAATGCGCTAATTGTAATGCCACCCCAACAGTTGACATTCGGGGCTGACTCCAAGCCCAAAAGAACACAGCAAGACTGAAGAAGACCGAAGTCAACATAAGTCACTTGCGACGGTGCCGAAGCTGCTTTAAAAGGCCGAGAGCAAAGAAAAACAATCTAGGAATGCTAACTTAATCAAGAATTTTACGGTATATGTGCTATCGTATGAAATTTTTAGCGAAATGCTGAAAAACTTTTCGATTGGAAGGGACTACTCAAGTAGGGTTTTAAGATAAATTATCGTGCAGCAGATCTCCCCTTTACGACATTATGCCGGTTTTCGCATAAGCTTTTTTTGGGCTGCCTGGAAAACTACACCCTGTAACAACTGCCTACTCAAGTAATATGAATTTGGCACATTGGGTTTCGATGCCCTTAGAAATTCAAATAGATTTACAGAAAACATGCACGAAATATCAGTGTTTGTATTTAGTTGGGAAAGAATGTGTTTTTTGATTTTGTACACGATAATAGGGAATCGTTCGATGTTAAACAACGTTACCAATCCTTGACTAATTTTTAAACCGACCCTTTCATAGACTTGCGTTCAGGGTATCCAAAATAAAAGCTGTATATTTTCAGTGTAAGGAAAAAATTAAATTTGTATAGGCTAGTAAAAAGACGTCATAAAATACTCAAAATTTTTTGGTATGAATGTGGAATATGTTGTATACGTTACAAGCAGCTTTATTAAAAGAAGAGATAAGATGTTTTATGAATGCCCATTTCTTATAACTGGAAACCTTTGAAAAACCAAAAAATAGTATTTTATTGTGTATAAAATTCGTAGAAGACGTAATTCCCTACCAAGTTATTACCAGAACGAAAACTTTTGTGTACGTTTCTATAAAATATACTTGAATTTTCAAGTGCTTCAAAAATCAATGTGACGAATTTATGCTAATTAAGCAGTCATTTTTAGAGTGTACTTTTTACAGGCATCCTAAGTAATCTTTTCAAACCGAAAAGACATTTTGTCAGATAGCACTTATACTCAAACTGAATAGATGAAAGTTAGTGAAACCAGCCTGGAGTGCGAAATGCGCAAAAACCCTGGTAACAGGAAGCGACCACAATAGTTAAAATAAACAAGAAGATGCGGTCTGGATTCACCTACAGAATGCAGACAAAACTGCAGAGACAACTATGTCAAGGGGTGCTTCACGAAAAAACCAACAATTAACCCAACTTTCGGGTTTTGGTTGTAAGCAAATGATCAGGTGAATACATGGCGGATAGGTGAGCCTGTCTGTTGTAGCGGATATCACAGATTTGATACCTCGCCTGACCCTTCCACTTTTTCGTGAAAACAAAGTCCACCGGTCAACCTTGTGGCAAGCAATTCCATAAAGAATTGACAGTGGTGGGGCATACTAGAACGGCTAGTGGATAAACGGACAGATTCCAGGGCTTGACGAACGCGAAAGCTTCGATAAAACGCCCCAATGATGGCTAGCATTCAGGTGTTAGCTGTAGGCGGGTACATTGGTGGGCAACGGATGGAATTTCGTGGACGGAGAAAGTTTTAACAAGCTTTTAACAGCTCATTTGTCTGTTTACCTTACTAAACCACCGCAGAGGTACTTCTTTCTCACACCGGCAAAAACCCCATTCACAGAGGCACCTACTTAGAGCCGATGATGATACCCAAAAAGCTGCAGCGAGGAGCATGAGCTTTAAAAGCGGGTGATGCGTTACACGGAGAGGGGAATGCTGAGACAGCAGAAATTAACAAGGCAGACAGTCTAAACGAGATCCGGGAGGTCAACAGACTGACTGACTGAATATTCAGCAATCACGAGTAAAGGCGAAATGCGGGCTACTCGGCAAGAGGTGATACCACACCCCTCAGATATGGCTTGTTGTGAAATAAACAGCTTCTGGAGTCCTACAAGCAAGCTATGGCTGAGCATACAGCGGCGATATCTTCAGGCGCGACTGGACACCGATCAAATCGCTTACAGACATGCCGGCGTAGGCAGCATTCATGTGTCACCCCATCCCCCCCCCTGACAGGAACGCCCCGAAACACGGAGGGCTTTGTGCTAAATTCCAGGGAAGCTAGGGTAAACGTTAGGGTTACGAATAAGGCTAAGAGACAGGTTACGGTTTGGGTTGGTGAAAGGAGACGGAAATAGGTACCCTTATAGAAACTTAGTGAAATGCCACCTGCATTACCATGGTGTGACGTTCCCATTCCCTTGCCCTGTCGGGTAGGGGGGGGGGGTCACATGGAAAGGGATCGCTTATACGGCCCTTTGACAGGACACGGGAACAGGAACTGCCCGTAATACGGGTGGTTTTGAACCCGATTCCAGGGAGATTAGGGTGAGGGTAAGAATTGGTGCTAAGGGCAGGATGGGGTTAGTGCTAGGAGATGGAACATCAACCCTTCCTGGACGTTGACGCAATACTCTCTGTCGTACAGGGGGATTGAGCCTTCCTGTCCCACCAGCGGGAGGGGGGGCAACATGTAAGCATTCCGATCGGTTAGACAACAGACTCCAACCAATATCGGCACTACCCGACGAATGTCGACTGACACTTCACCAGGCCTCACACACCGACACGATCTTCAAACCCCAAGACTGTGTGATATAGGCGTGAACCCAGATACGACATGAAATTCTCCATGTGCTAATACGCCGCACATAATCGTTGGCAGATAAACCATGAAATACCCGAGTTTCGATAAGCCTAAGGGGCTTCGATTGGGTGAGAGAGAGAAGGCGGCCGTTGCCAGTCTCTGCTTACGGACTATAGCTTAGGCCAAGTGCACGGGGACGGGAACTTGATTGGCTAGGACGGCATCCAGTGGAGTCGTGGAGCCCGAAAAACCACCGGAGGGTTGGGCGAACAAACACCCTCGAAAATCGATGGTGAATTCGAGTTGGCTGCTGGAACTTACGCAGTCTGCTAGACGCCGGCATACAAGCACCGACAATACGCGCCGGTTCTAGCGGAGCCAAAATAATATTTGCAATACAACGTTTAAAAAGGGTGAAATTAAAAAAATAAATGCAAGAGAAAGCATCGAACCGGAAGGTCTGAGGCGCGTGAATCAAGTTTCTCGAGGAAGGAGGAGACAATGCTTGCAACTATTGTCTCCATCTCGGTACAGAGAGCAGCGGAAGAATCCAACAGGACTGACTCCGCCTCCAGCATCAAGAATTCAGCCAAATGGAAACGGGAGTGCGAGGGTTCCGCGCGAAATGTCGGACTCAAAGAGTAGACCTGACGAGAAAAAAAGAAGATGCGAATAAAAGGGGGTTAAAGTGGTGAAACAGTTAAAAGTATGACACTCAGAACAAGTGGGACCACATCATTTAGCAACGCACGTCATGCATGTGGAGAAAGTCGTAGAAATGCCAATCTGCATAGTTCTAAATGTAGCAAAATCACTAACAGCCTGCAAAATATGACCGTTAAACTATCACAAGGGAGACTGTTTACCACAGCATTGATAACGTGGGCTCGGAGTAGTTTACTGAGGCAGCCATGCGCAGAATATACCTCGCTCTCTCTCTCTCTCTCTCTCTCTCTCTCTCTCTCTCTCTCTCTCTCTCTCTCTCTCTCTCTCTCTCTCTCTCTCTCTCTCTCTCTCTCTCTCTCTCTCTCTCTCTCTCTCTCTCTCTCTCTCTCTCTCTCTCTCTCTCTCTCTCTCTCTGTCTCTCTCTCTCTCTCTCTCTTTCTCTCTCTCTCTCTCTCTCTCTCTCTCTCTCTCTCTCTCTCTCTCCTCTCTCTCTCTCTCTCTCTCTCTCTCTCTCTCTCTCCACCAGTCCATAAGCTGTTCGGTCTGTCAACCGAAAGGTGATGAAATTGAGCTCAAAGGCCGCCTAAGCGTGCCACAGCTATGAAATGGCCTCCTTGCCTCGGATCTTACATCAGTGAGAGCGTCATTCAAGTCGCAAAGTATATTACTTACAGTTAAATAAGCACTATGATATCGGCGCTCCCTTCGAGAACTTGCAATAAAATCAAAAGACGTCAAAAGGTCAGGTGTAGCTTAAAGACTTGTATCAGTCACCCTGCTTCCGCCAAGGGAGCAAGTGCAGGACTAACTTACCCGACCCATTCCAAGGGCCAGTGCTTCTAAATGGAGCTGAGCACTAACAGTGAGGTGTACGTCAGTGTTTTCTTCTGAATGCAACTCCCCAGAACCGTCGGGTGTGGCGCTAAGAGTGGGTTTCGTGGATTTAATCAAAAACGTCTCTCCAGCGCCTTCGCAGTCCGTCCTGGTGAGGATCGGGGTGTCCACCTTAGAGGACATAGAAAAAAAAGGAAAAATAAACTTTTTACAACGCTCAGAGGGGCACAGGAGTTTCCATCAGGACTCCTCCAGAGAGTGGAGGAATAAAAACGAAAGTTTGAAGTTGAAATATGCGCCAGTTGCATAGTACGCTCTTCAGCTACAGTATACCAAAAACAAAACACCATGAGAGTTGAAGCATAGAAGACCCTGTACTGCGTAAAAAACGAGCCTGTAAGGGTACAAAGGTCAAATTAATCAAACCAATCTGTGAGTTTATGAACGAAAAGGCTATCTGGTGGAGCGCGGAAACGCTAAGCCCCAAACACACAAACTCGATACTTTGGCGTCAAATCGAGGTTCGGAAATATGGGTGGCTCGTGTAGCTGTACATGCGGAGAAAATTGAGATAAAAGTGTCGAGGTTTCAATTCCTCGTTGAGCAGATTGAGCCTAATGGCAGTTGGCTTCCTGAGAACTTCTAATTATACGGAAGGAATGTATGGAAGCGTAAATGGTTGGAAAAGTACATTGAAGATAGAAAAAAAACAGATTTATTTACCGGTAGGGCGTAATTCCAAACGGAATCAATACATGGTCCTGATAGAGACAGACTTATAATGGTGAAATGCGCACACTGGTAGTCACTAGCGATCTCTGTGTGGCCTTCACTGACCTTCCCATGTGTACAAAAGTATCTAGGTGCTCTTCAACCTGATTTTCGCTTGCTCAAAAGCCAGATAATGATGGACGAGTACATAATCACGAACGATGGAAAATGGGGGCAGAATTGAGGTGCACTGGCTGATGAAATTTACACTTCAGCCGTCTGAGATAATGAACATCACCCAACTACCGTTAGGGCCCAGTGCAGGGTAAGGATGCCTTCTATGGCCGCCTAAACTGGAGACGGGAAAAGGAAGCGCACACAATAGACGTGGTTTTGGTACTAAATTCCAAGAAAATAAGGCTTCGGAATAAGGTGAGGGTTAGGGATAAGCTCAGAGTTTGAGGTATGGACCATGGTTACGCTAAATGTTAAGGTTATTATCGTGTTAACTGTGTGGTTTAGGATCAGGGTTAAGAGTAAGGTGACAGTTAGGGTTAGTGTTAAGGCACGTGTATATTTACCCCTGCTATTTACCATAGGACCCCCTAGTTTATGCGGGCGGGTAGGTTTCTAAACCCGTGTCCAGGTTAGGTGGCCATACAACGCATCCCTACAGCTTGGGGGCAAACAAATGAGGTAGAAGGCTTTTGATCTGTGTAGAAAGTTTGCGTGGTTTGAACTCGCGACACAGAGTCGGCTCTAGACGTGCGAGCGTCTCCTTGAAGGTAGCGCGAATGCCTGTTCCTCACGTGACAAGCAGTCAATGCCAATTGGTGAGTATATTAGATGGCTTGCGAGTTTCGGACGCCTGTAACTGGCTGCTGTCAAAACTGACTACCCACAGGCTTCATCATCCCGGAAGTGAAAACGGCCTGGTGTGACCTGTGCCCCCGGGACAGAAGGTCTGCGTTGGCTTGGCGCGTCCATGGTTCCTCTCAGATACCGAATAAAATTGTGGACTTGATAGTGGGTCAAATTATAGGGCAGTTGACCGGTGCACTAGAGAACATGCATCGAAGGTGAGCAGAGATGCTTGAAATCGGAGACCATTTTTCTTCTCTCAGTTAACCAACTGTCTTACCTCGAGATAGGCACGTTCTTGCATAACGCGATGGACGATAGATTTGCAGGCCGCCCTTAATCGCAGCAGAGCGGCCATCTCGGGTACTCGATGTCTCCAGGCGAGCCCGCGGTCGGAGCGGAGGAGACCGAGTTTTGGCCGCGAAGCGGACATCGCCCCCAACAGCGAATGGTCTGCATCCGTGGTCGAACCGATCTCAGCGGAGGGTTGGCCTGATAGGTTGCGAATCACGTCCGCGACCAGTTCCGAGGTAAATTCAGGCGTTTCATCCTCCCCAGGTTTCCGCTCCTCCTCATCCTCCTGCTGCTGGTGCCGCCGCCGCAGGGGACGCAGCACAAGACGGCCGCGCACGGAAACGGCGCTACCAACAGCGACATGCTCTGGCATTGCGTCCGACGGACAAACCACCTAAAGGACCCAAAACGGGCGTAACTTAACCACAGATCTCAGCAGCAGCATCAGTCTGTGGAGAACATAGGTTGAAGGTTAAAGTCATTATTTGCCATTTCATTCCGGAATACTCAACTTCCGGACGTTGAAAAGGTCCTCCTGGGATTTGATGGCAGATAATACATGATTTGCTGGACCAAATTTTAACGCTCGCTAGATTTTTACGATTCCATGTTTTGGCCGCTAAATCCCACTGATATTATCCCCCTTATACCCTTATAAATGTAAGTCTACTGTTTGGAGGTTGTGCACAAAATATCCCTCCTCTTTTACTGATTTTATTGTATGTTACGTCGTTAGTTTGTTACTCGATGAAATGCTATCTTCCAGTTTCGACTTGGAACCTAACCTACTGTTGCTCTTGCATTTAAGGTTTTAAAACTACAATGTGTACACTTCCCATAAAAGGAAAATAATATGTGCCTCTATTAACGACCATTCTCTGCGAATGTTTCTGATGATGGGTTGGATCGAAGATTCAAAACGTCAAGTCTGTAAATTTATTGTTCGAACGATCGTATTTTCTCCTTCTGATATGTCTGATATGACAGTTAGACTGTCGATTTCGATGAGTTCTACCGTGTTCCCCACTGCAAGATGGCGCAGGGTCGATGACTTGTGTGTGAAGTAGATTATAGTGAGAGTAGGCTTGCGCTGCATCTACCACAATCTCTCACCCTCCCCCACCATGGCTCGGTGCCATGCTCGAGTCAAGAAGACCGGGGGCGAGACGAGACGCAGGTAACTGGCGTGGCCGGAGCCGCACCAAAGCGTGCCGCCATACGTGGCCTGTATCCCCTGGAGTGAGTGCTATAAGGGCCATATTATGAAGAAGCCATTTGTAGCCTGACTAGCAGTCCGCCAGTCAATCATTCTGCACAAAAACACACTGGACTGATAACAATCAGGGTTCTCCCGTCAGTTGGCCACTCTCGAAGCCGCGGCTTTTAGCGCAAGTTACATTGTTTATAGTGAGGAAAATGCGCTGAGCCGTCGACCTCACTCTCTATGCCCAGGCCCCAGCCACCATTCGAGTCGGTCAATGCACTGGTATGGGGAACGTTTGTAGCTGCTGATAACCTCGTCTGTGCGTGCCACGTACACAACTAGGCGTCCCAAACACAAGCACTAAGATTTCACATAACAGGGGGTTGCGCAGCTTACATCTCACATTTGTGAGTGCCGCAGGTCGCGTTTAGAATGAGCCATCGCAGCCTGATACAGACCACAACAAGGTTACTCCCAACTGCGCACATTCGACTGACTGTGAGTTCTGAGTGTAATTTTCAGTTGGCAACCTTCCAAGCCATGGCGCTTGGCCCACCGTGATAGTCTCAAGCTCGCATCACACATGCAGCAGAGGAGACGCTTGGAGAAGGAGCCCAGAATCATACTTTTCCTTTCAATGAGAAATGCTGGTGGAAAACATGTTTTGTGTGGTGTTGCGTGTGACCATTTGTGACGCAAAGGGTCATGAGGAGAGATGTAGTAATGTAGTATAGTAGTATTAGTAGTAGTAGTGTGGCCTTATAGGTTCGTGCGGTGTGTGAATGTTTGTAGGCAGTGCGGACAGTTGAGTTGGGTGCGGAGGGTGTATGTTGGTGTTTCTGGCACAGGTTCGCCGATCTCTGTGCGATAAATTCGCAAGTGACCGACCAGATCGATGCGTGATGTGCATGTGCGATAGCAATCAGGACCGGAGAGGTCGGGAGGTGCGGCGTCTGCGGGGGTTGTGCTGCTGGTACTGATAGTTGCGCTCGTGAAAGGACTTATGCGGGGAGTGTTTATGGCTATGCAGGATGTGTTAGATGTGTTGGCATCGCGGTGGGTTCCGCTTTCGTGGATGCTTACGTGACCGAGCAGGCCCATGCGTTGAATGAATACGCGGGAGCAGTGAAGGGCAGTTTGTTGGTGCTTCAAACACTGGTTTGTCAGTCTCTGTGTGATGGATTCGCAATTGACCGATCAGGCCGATGCGTGAGGTGAATGCGCCATTGCGATGAGGACAAGTTAAAGCCGAATCACCATCGCTGGCAGTGGGAATGACCACATAAAAAGGGCGTTCATGCAGTCTTTCCCCCAGTCCGAAGGCGGCCTGGGAAATCCACTGCTTAAAAGTATTTCAAGCGACACTTATAGCACACTCGGACAGTTTAATGCGTTCCAGGTTTTTACAGTGAGAATAGTAAGTTGCGTTGGATCGGCCTCAAGTGGGTCGTAGATTGTGAGCGTGTTTGGCAGAGGCCGGAGCCTCCACCCAACAGTGACATGTGCAGACACAGACGTGTGCACAGACGTATATATATATATATATATATATATATATATATATATAATAGTGTGCGGCTCACCAATCTGCATGTTATATTGTTCCCCGGGAGTTCACACTAGAGCCCTTGTAGGCGGTCACATGGCGACGTGCAGCATATGATGTTTACGTGGAACCGACAAAGACAAGGGAGACCGGAATGGCCATTTTTAGCTTAGTAGCTCTCATAAGCCAGTCATACCCAATCCCAAGTGAAGACCACCTGCGATTCGAACCCGTGACCTTCGGTAATTTAGTCGAACGCTCTAACATTGAGTCACGGGCTCCTTTTTTGTAGGTTGCGATCGGGAATATGATGATAGTGGCCGGCTCACCGATCTGTTTAAGGAACATGCATATTCCGTTGTGCCCTGGAGCTCACTTTAGAGCCCTCAAAAGCGGTCGCATAGCGACTTGTACCATCTGCTGTTAGAACGGAACCGACAAAGGACAAGGGAGACCGGAATGGCCATTATCTGTCATCACCGACACTGCCATCGATCGCCTGCCTGAAGTGGAAATCAACGCCGACCATGACCCTGCTGTGGCGTGCGAAGACTGAACGGCTCGGACGGTGGTCTGATTGTGATGGTGGGGGAGAGAGTGAGGTCGACGGCTCAGCGCATGTTCCTCACAATAAATAATCTGACGCGCTTGAAAATATCACGGTGCGCTAAAAGCCGTGGCTTGGAAGGTTGCCAACTGACGGGATAACTCGAACCGCGTGGTCAGCCCAATGTGTGTTTTGTGTGGAGTGGCTGACTGGTGGACTAAGAGTCAGGCTGCAATGGCTTCTTATTAATGTGGCTATTGTGGCACTCCCACTCCGTGGGATCCGAGCCAGGTGTGTTGGTACGCCCAGGGGCGGCTCCGGCCGCATTAGTCACCTGCGCCCTCTCCCATCTCCGGTCTTCTTGACTCTGTCATGACATCGTGCTCAGGTAGGGGAGGAGGAGAGAGTGCGGTAGATGCAGCACAAGTCTACTATCACTTTAAACTAAATCACGCGCAAGTCATCGTCCTTGCACCACCCTTCCGTGGGGCATACGGTGGACATGGCCAAAATCGACGGTCATCAGCCAGGCGTACTCAACCCCAGGTGTTGCGGCACGCGAGGCGCGAGGAGCTGTCTTCTTACTCCCATATGACGCAATAATACTCCATAGGTGTAGCCTAGATAATGTCAGACAAGGTTTAATTGTAACCACGACTCCCTCACCTATGCATTTCCCCGCCCCCTGGATGTCTGATCCATGTTTTCGCCGTTTATAGACCTATCCGGTTTTTTTGTCCTAGGGTGCATTCTTACCAAACTTCTAGATTTGTAAACATGCACTGGACGTTAACAGTTGTAGATAACTTCGCGAAATTTATGAATTCATTAAATTCTGCCGGTTGCGTCATCTTTAACTTAATAATATTCATTTCGACAAAACAAAGTTTCAAGATAGGAGGAGTGTGGCACACCACCCAAGACACTTCTGTTACTGCCGTCGCCTTGCGAACTACAGTTGGGCAGGAGGGAGCGTGCCTGTGGGAATTCGCGGGTGGGAGGCATTTCTTAGCCAACAAAGCCTCATTAGTGGTCTGCTCGTGGTACTGGACGAGGATCGACATTGTCCGGGCACAGAGGAACCTTGCAACTGAGTTTGCTTATGGTTAAGTAGAAGTTATTTAACGATAGACACACCTCCTCTCCCGGGTTTCATTAGCCAGACGCAGTCAAGAAGATAACAGCATGGCGCCATTTTCCTAGTAGATTTACTACCTGAAAAGCCAACATATGTTTGAAATAACAAAAAAATGTTTCTCTAGATATGTGAAAACTGAGGTTACCAGTGCCAGGATAGCGTTAAGCTGTGGCTGAGTTGTCGAATCAGGGGCTGTCAACACAGGCATGTGTTTTTGTGTTATAATCAGCTGGTGTTCACTACCCTAACCACGCGACCAAACAAACTAGGAGTCGATAAATGCACTTTGCAAGTTCAATGAAGGACACGCAATAAAGTACTGCTACGGGACCCGGCATGAGACTTCAGAAACAACTAATGAAGGTTGGTAACAAGTAATGAGCAAGGAGGCGTTCGGTTGTGCAATACTATATTCTACCATCCTATGGAGTCAATAGGGCGCCAAGCATAAACAGCTGGAGTGCAAAATGGCGCAGAATCAAGAAAGCTAATAACAACTGTATCAGTAGAAGATGCGATCGACGAAAAAGAGATTTATTGGCCTGACGTCTCGGATGCTCATCATCATCAGAGACAGTCGGAAATAAGGGTAATGGGGCACAAAAAGCGCAGTATTTAACGGACGCAGTTGCCATTAGCCAGATGGGTTAAATGAGAATCCAAAACGGCAGACCAATAAACTTCTTATTCCAGCGACCACAACTTCTTCCCCTGAACTGTTTACAGGACATCACCTATTCGCTTCTAACAGCAAAGACTGCACCAATAGGCAGGGGGCTAAAAGACGTATTTGGGCACCAGTAGCTGCGGGTCGCTGCTGGATAATAGTTAAGGTGGGGGGGGGAGGGCGGGGAGTGATGCTGATAAGCGGACTGCGCCGATTTCTCAACTGACGGACGCATAACCAGGGTAACAAATCGCCAAAGGTTGATGGCACAAGGGCAATACTAGTAAACCAGATCTCACTATTTTCTTGGATCGGAAAACCCAACGTTTACACAGACACTGGTCTGAAAGTGGACGCCAGGACTTGACTCCCAAGGTGTGAACTAAATAACTAGGTGCCAGCCCAACAACTGTTCCTTGCTGGGAAATAAAGCAATCTGAACTAATCAGTTGTCGGTTCTTGGATCTAGGCAGCAAACTGCAAAACAACTCGCAAATGGATGATACCTCGCCAATGATAGGTCTAACAGTACGACCCACTAACTCTCAAAACTCGAACAGACCCTTTTTAGAGGACGGCAAAACGCGCAAAACCTGACAGGATTTTGACAGCATGATCTGAAGGCATTAAATCGATAAACATATTAAAGGTGTTGTGTACCAGCGTTTCTGATAGCAAATCACATCTCCAATGTTTTTCAATCGAAAAAGGCTAACTTTCGGTTTTTTAAAGTTTCTAATTGTGAAACTTTTGAAGACTGTATAATGTCCATTGAAATCGCCTCGTACCTGTTCGTTCATCAGTGCCCCTCATGAATTATACAGTGAAGTCCGCCTCCATTGCAAAACTGTATGAGTACTATATGTTAGCTTTCTAATGACAGGCAAGAATGTGTGATATTCCTTCCACGGAAGACGTGGGTTGTCGAACAGAAACGCAAATGCAAGGACCGATTGGACCCATTATTATTCGGGAATAGGAAAACCTTTTTAAAACATAAACGTATCCTTCCTATGAGTGTAAAATTTAAAGATGATAAGCTTTGTGTCACGAAAATGCACACTTCTTAAGTAGTCGTTTTTACCTAGAGAGGGTTTCTTTGGGAGACCGAATAGACGTTCATTGAAAGGATCACACCCTGGTGCGTCAAAAATATCTTGCACTAAAATAATGAATATTACAATTCGGCTTAAGTGATCATTCCTAATCCAAACGGTATTTTAAAGTTCTGATCAACATTGCATGAGATGGGTAACTGACTGAAGTAGAAAATTCCAGCTCAACGCGGAGGGGACTAAAACAGCCGGCGTAAGCAGTCCGAAACAAAACTGCCCTGCGGAGCCTGCACGACCGTTCGACAGTTGTGGTCCAACAATGTCTACCGTATGCACCCCAGGCAGTGTGGTGCAGATACGGTGACTGAAGCTGGATTATGGTGAGAGCAGACTTTCGCTGCAGGGTCAAGAAGACTGGAGAGGAGAGAGGGAGCCTACATACAGCGAACACCACAACCCAAACCGAAATGCAGCGGAGACTCAGACTTCCTGGTCTTCGGATGCATCCACTTCTGATGGATCACCAACACAGAGAAGAATATTGCTCGTACATGAACCGGCGCAAATGAGTCCATACGAACTAGTGTAGGTATCGACAGTCAGCCCATCATAAGCGGTCAAGGCGACAGCTGCCCTCAATAGTGGCTTGGACGTGAAGGTACTTACCCTGCGGCAGACTAGCACAGCATCCTCCCACAAAGTATACGGGGCGCAAGGGGGAGTTTATGTTTACGCGCGCACACACGAACATGAAACAGACCTTGAATAGCGTCTATAATCACACTTGGCTGGTTTGCCACAATAACCATATAAAGAAGGCGTCAGTACAGTCTGACCCCCTAGTCCAAAGGTGACGGCCTATGAAATCCATTACTTAACAGAATTCCAAGCGAAACTTTCAGCACATTCGGACAGTTTAATGTCCGCCAGGTTATTACAGTGATAATAGTAAGTTGCGTTGGATCGGCCTCAAGTAGGCCGGAGATTGTGAGAGTAGTTGGCACAGACCAGAGCCTCCACCTGACCGGTGCCATGTGCAGACACAGACGTGTGCACGCGAACACGCGAAGAGTCATGCGTCACCCCCGACGTTGGCAAACTTCATTGTAGATTTTTTAGTCAGTGGTGGATTATGTCTGGGTGAGTAAATTCTTGTATGGACATGCGAAGTCCGAATGTGCTACGCGCATGTCACCTCTGCGTATTCGGATAGTGGTGGTGGTGGTGGTCATTGTCCTGGTCCTGATCGTTTGCGATGGACAATATGTCGGTACTTACATGCACGAGGCCCAAAGCCTCAAGCAGTTGGATTTCCCATCGGTGAGAAGTGTTGTAAATCGGATCTGGCTTTTAGTCACGAGAACCGCACTGGCCCGCCAGTTAACAAGTCAAATATGATGAAAAATTCAGAAGTACACGTGGAAAGTAGGCTTCAGCTTTTTAAGCTTGTAGGCCATGGTTTATTGTGATCAGCAACGATCGTAAAAAGTACTGGCAAGCAATCAATGACAGCAAAGGAGCGAAAGCACTGCTGCATTTCCGCAACATGAGCAGATAGGAGGTCTAACTTTGGCTACCACTCAGAATCTAGGATTTTTAAACGAATGCCCATACTATTTGAGGACAGTGAATTCTGAAAAGCGTAAATGGGAGAAAAAATCCCATCAGAAAGAAACAAAATGCAAAAAAGCTGTATTAGTCTATGTTTCAAAGCCATGACCAGCTGTTTGCTTCCATTCAAGGAGAATACTCAAGTAAGAGCGATTGTATACATTTACAAATATTGGGACTATGAGATAGTAAAGTGGTTGGCATTTGGATTTTATATAGCTGTTATCGAGCCTGCCCAACCAGCTTTGATAAAGTGGTGGATTTTACCTCCACACGAGTGACGAACACTGATGGCTTATCTGGAGGGTTTACCTGTCTCCTCCAGCGATGGGACCGAATAGAGCAGGTACACGAACTTCCGATACGTCTGAACAGACCTTACTGAGACATACGAAGAAAGAGCAATCGCTGGAACATTAAGTTTATTGGCCTTACGTTTCGGATTCTCGATCGAGCCATCATCAAAGGATGTGACGAAATCTGAAACTTCAGGTCAATAAACTTCTTGTTCCACCGATCGCATCTTCTTCTTGCGAACTGACGTGCTCCCAGACGCCTTCAGGTACAGTATGATACAATTAATGTCCTGTTTGACAGAAATATTGTAGACGCACTAAATGATTTATTGATTGATATTACACCGACTCAGGGAATTTCAACGGAACCCGACGAAGTGTACACCCGACTGGCCGCTACGGAATCCTGGAAGATAGAGTAAACGTGTTCACTCGTGCTGGTGCTGACGTCGTTCGCTTACTCGTCTAGTAAAATCTGAACTCGAGTCGATTATCGAACACACAGTGTACAAAAAGAAAGAGACAAAACTTGCCTGTAGGTTTCTCGGGGAACTGCCATCGTTGACGTCTAAAAATGTCCGCGTCTTGTGCTTTCGGATGGACCGAACCCAAGCAACTGTCTGCACCTCGGTCAGTGCATTGACTGTTTCATTCGATACGTTGGTGTGGCAGTTACTGAAAGGATCAGTTGTCACAGAGGATGAGAGGAGACGACCGAAAATGCTGCGTCCGAGAAACGGAATAATATTCCTGTAGAGGACCATCCCAGATCCTAAACCCGAAGAGGAAAAAGAACAGATGTCCAAGATGACCCCAGGAAAAAATTGAACGGCGTTTTATGAATATTCCCCTAAGAAGGCATCAGAAGAGGCGCGATGGCGTTTCATACTCCCGAAGCGTAAATGGACAAGGAAAAACTGGAGGTCTAACTACAACTGAAGATGTCGTCCAAACAACTCCGAGAAAGACCGAACAATATACAGTGTAATCGAACTGACGGTGACAAGAATACCAACTGGAAAAAGGCAATCGCCGGTTAGTCATAGAGTTGAGAAGGAAATATCCCGGCACGGATACAACGGTTCCAGTATTGCTGATAGAAGCGAGCGGGCAAGTTCCGAGAAGCAGTTCAGAAGAAGATGTGATTAATGAAACATGACGCTTATTGGCCTAATGTTTCGGATTATCGTTCAAATCCATCAAAGGAGACAGTCACAGGTAACTTGAAGAGAACTCTTTTTCGGTTCTTATAACCTGTAGGGTAGCAGACCAAATGAAATTAAGACGTTAACTGCATTATTATTGGCCCTCCGAAGGAGCCAACAGTGGAAAATGATGGTCTGTCGTAAAGAGCGTAACAACTTTGGGGTCCAAAATTTTAAAAGTTCAATCTGTAGTATATGCTCGACTGTGCTTAGTTCAATGCTGCTCAGTACCACCCTGAGGGACCATTTTCAGTTCTGGCAACATCAAGTAATAAAGCTCACGAACCAAAACATCTCACTTGATCAAACACGGTTTGCGAGAGCATGCAATATGTAAGTGGCGCATTTAACAATGCGCTTCCTAGATTGCTGACAAAATCAAAATTAGATCCGAATTTAGAAAAAGGACAACCTGGGGAGTCCCATTATTAATCCAGAACACAGAAGATAGTTCGTATGAAATTTTACATTCACTTTGAAAGGAAGGTTTGCTACATTGAGAGCGTTGAATGAAAAATAGGTGACTGGCATAAGGTGGCATTCACCGATGTTGTTGTCACATAGTTTGGAAGTGAAAGTTCGTCAATCGGATCTCACCATGCTATCTCATAGTAACGGAGCCTTTATTTTGCAAAGCCATGGCATCATTTACCAAGTAGGATATATATGAGCTTTCCCGGAAAAAATTAGACTTGATTGACCGGCAGAAAACTTTCTGAAGCAAAACCGGCTCACACTTAATAGAAAAGTCTTCGAGACCCTAGGTTGAGGACGCGTTCCATTAAGAAAATGCTCGAGTTAAAAAATATATGTTGCGAGATCGGCAATTAGCCATATAAATGAACTCAAAGCGCATTAATATTCTAGGACAGTGTGGGAATGGAATCTTTGGCCAAGGTTCACATGGTTTCTGTCAACCGCGAATAGGAATACCAATGTCTTAGAACAAATAGTGGACAACGGAATCAGCAAAAAAGGAAAACCCTTTAAAAATCTGCCGATGCATAAAATACTACTTAATAGGATCAAAAGTCGTAGGTGGAAAAGTCGAAGGTGGAAGTCGAAGGTGCAAAGACACAACCACACAAAATCTGTTTTTATCCCAACAGTCGCTTGATGGATAAGTCGTTAAGATCGCTGGCATACGAACAATAATAGACATTTTCCTGCTTCCATGTGTAAAGCTCTCCGACATATTCTCCAAACAGCACGTATGGCTCAGAAGTAGTTTATTTATGAATTTCTAAAGAATGCCGTGCGATGGTAGTAGTCATCGACATAGATGATAACCAAACTATAAGGGAGCGACATTTGCCATATCATGAAGTCAACCTGAGTTACCATCATTTTAAACGCTGCCGACTGAAGAGGTCGGCGATCTGTTACCTTTATTCATCACCGCTTCATGGCCAGCAACTTCTTAATTATTTCGTATTTGTACGCCTGGTTCAAAGAACTTTTCGCATTCAACCACGAGTAAGCGCACCTACCGAATATTTCGCCCGAATACATATACCTAGGTTACACGGCAACTAGTTGTTTCTGAGTTACCTTATACGAAAAGGGATGTCCAGTCCTTCCCATCATACAGTCATGGGATCAACCGCAAAGTTTTATGTTAAGCTACCATCACACTTATTAGATCAGGCCAGAAGGCATGTTAGGAGTGAATTATAAATCATTTTAAAAGTTGAATTCACCTTGATCGGAACAGTGTAACAGCATAGAATAAAATAATAGGATCAGTTCAATTCGCAAAATTTCACGCACTTTTCAAACGTCTATAACAGGCTTTTATACTGAGGACTGCATATTTTTAGCTTGCAACTTGCTCCAGCCATCCTGACCACACAGGTTCCGGTAGAGTGAGTTGCAACCAAGGGATTTTGCGTTAGGCTCCCAGATGGAGAAGAGGTTGTGATAATGACGATTATGGTGGTGATGATGGTGCAAGAGGAACTTTTCACCACTCACAGTGCCCTACCACAGTTAAGATTCGGCTTTCAACTGAATTTATACTGCGGATATGATATCTTATTATTAGTTTTCGTTAAATTTTGTGGATCAATTGACCAAATTATCTAATTCGTTATCCTGTCGAATAATGCAACGCAAACGCGAGTATTAAGAACATATAAACTGGTCAAAATTTCTTTGATTTTTCTTTGAATAATAAATCGCGGAAATAAAAAATTGTATAAAAACTCATAAGGCACAGCAATAATATACTGATAATAGGCACAACGTGCAACGAAGGCACGTGTGATAAGGAACTGTGAAAGCGCTTGTCTAACAAAATAGCTTGGTACTGATAGTAGAGGCCAAATAACGAAAATATGTGAAAGAAGTTATGACTATGTCCAATCACGTCAAATTTCCCGGGATAAAACCTCTCAGGAATCCTCGAAAGATAAAACACGACAGCTGCGCAACATGAAAGCATCTGAAGGGACCAGAAAAACAGAGGATTCACAGTAGCCATTTGGATACTGCCTAGGGACATAACAACTGTAAACTTTGAATAGAACTGGAATTGAAATCAACAATCCCGGAACGGCAAAAGAGGCCAGACGCAAAATGTGGCGGAAGAAACTAGGGGGCATTTTCCTGGTCCGCGTCGACTGAAAAACCCCCCACATAGACAGAACACATGACAGTGCCGTAAGTAAGATAGCTGGTGATGTAACTGGAAAACAATTAAGTGAGTGAAATTCCAACGGCATTGCGAACGTAACATAGGCTATGCCTGAGCCATGTGAAAAGATACCAAGACCAATGTAGTCAACGATGAAGAAGGCATCTTTGGACAAGCTGGTTTGGCAACAAAATGTGTGGGCAAAGCTGCTGCCCATAAGAAAGCATAATACGGAGAACAAATAGACAGACAGGGCAATATTTGGTTTCCCAAAAAATATCTCAGACAAAAATATGTACAAGAATATGGGAATCGGGACGATGTGCGTCCAGGCATTGAAAGACTCGTTGTGAAGGTAAAAGAGTGACGACATGCACTGCTTCCATGAGGAGGGAGGTCTGTAACCATTCATAATGAAGGGTTCTAAACTTTCGGCCGGTAAATCATTGGATGATAATAATTTGTTATTGCTTTCGAAAGGGTGACGACAAACTATGTTTTTGAATAGTCTAATGAGGTCCGACGACTCAAAGAAAACGGGAGATGCAGCATGAAAGTTGACGTGGCCTCGTAAAGCGTCAATCGAATTCGATGAACGTTTGAGTCGCCTCATATGATATGGTAATAAAAATAATTATCTCTCCGAAGCAAAATGGGTGAAACATAGAACTCACATGCTAATATTAAGGCACAGTATTTAAAGGAGAATCTGTCCTTCAGTAAACTAAAACATCTAAATGACCTCGAAATCAGTGACATAGTTAAGGGTTAGTGCAACTGATTGTAAGACTTTGAAACCCATTACATATGACAAGCAGTCACCTTTTTTATACACTCAGCATCATGGGCCATGCCTGTCAGTACTAGCCATGTCTGGTCACGTCTGGACTAGCGAATAGCCTAGTTCCCTTCTGCAAGTGTCGACCAGTTGAGGTAGTAAATAGCAAATAAGGGTAGGGACAAGGAAAGCGCGGACAATGATGAGATTCAGGTATGAGGGAAAATATACAAGAAAAGTGTGCACAGCAAGGTTCCATTGTTTCGGTGGAGTTAGTTTATGAATCCGGTTGGCTGGGTGATCATCGATATAGCTATGATGAAGGTGGGGGTTTTTCAGGACTCTTGGTAGTCGAGGTGGGTTTATGCCTTCCTGTTAATATTGGCACGACTTATCACGACAATTGCTCTTTATTTGTCAGCTAGCCACATTATTTTATCGTCAATCATTCTTAATTTCCTCTTCGCTTCTATTGCCGCAGCACCATATAAGTAGCTGCCTCTTCACAATCAGACTGGAGATGACGTTTTGACTCGCAGTGTTTTAACCTCATCGGTTTTTCATTCTTACTGACTGGGAGGGAGCAGGCTGTCAAGTTTTTCGGACCCAATTAACGGGATCTTCCTCAACCTTCAACTGACGAGATATGAGACTGCCGACCAGTCACCCCTCCTTGACTTTCTCATCCTGACTAGACTCAGTGACGAACTTAGATTTACGGTTTGCATAAAGGAGAGTGATTAAAACCCAGATCAGAGCCGGCAACACTATGAATGTTATATACATTTGGTCGGAAACATCGGAACGCACTCACACACAGCTTTACTTGCGTATAACCTATCATCAGAAGGTTATTGTGCATACCTAAATTATGGGAGCTGAATGTGGGACTGGACGCTAGCGAACTACCTTACTTACTTTTGTTGCCTTGGTAAAGACTTCTTGGGAAAGTTTTAAAAGACATTTATTCACTCTCACCTTCCAAAATCGAATGAATTTTTGGAGGCAGAGGTTGGTAAGCGACACAATGTGTTTCGAAATAGGCAGCGTCACACTAAAAATCCAGTAAAAGCTGTTGAATACTGACATGTTATGTAAAGACTGACTTGTCAGTGTTTATTGCCTCCATGTCACAGACCGAAAAGGGATGGTCCGATTTATTTTACAAAATAATGCGGCTTGGCAAAAGGACTGCAATCATTCAGTGTGATTCATTATAAATGAGAAAGATGGGAAAAACCTTTGCATGCCCTATTTTCAGATCATCGCTGGCTTAATCTGCATATAAATCTGTCACTATAAGTTACTTTATTGATGAAATTAATATGTCGAACATTAGCTTCCTATTTACATGCGAAAATGGCAATAAAATAAACGTTTAAATAAAAAACATATGGATAATCACATTAAATACCGGTTTAACAGGCAGTGTTTGAATAAATATGCAGGGGAATATTTCCAGCAGCGAAAAAACTCCTGCAGTTATAAAATGTTTTTTTCCTAAATTAATCTTATTGAGGAGAAAAAAATCCTGCCCATGGAATGAGAGCAGTTCAGAACGGAGAAAGCGTAGTAAAAGTGCTGTGTTTAATAGCCTCTCTGTCCTTTCAAGAAACCAGGATACTGCACCAGGCAAAGGTGCATCTGCATACGGTTTAGCGCTTTCAGCTGAAGAATTCACCTGCTAAGGATTGCAGGGATAGCCCCATCGCCCTCAAGTTAAAAATTAGGATCGGGATCAGATGCCGTGCATTCCGTTGAACCGGAAGACAGATTCGACCGTGCTGCCACCCAGAATTCCTGGAAGCTGTTCTGAATGCAGAAAACTAGTGATAGTACTCTTATACAAAGAATAAAGCCACTGGAATTTTATATTCTGGGGTATTTAATTCCGTATTGCCCTGGCGTTCACCGAAACTAGCTGTCGACACTTAACGGCGCGAGTTATTGGAATAAATAAAAAGACATTGCGATTACTGCTGCACTGAGTGAGGACAAGCTGCCTCACACTGGTAAGGGTATTAAATGTATGAATGCTTAAAAGTTTAAACAGTTAAACGAATCCCTTATATAATCGACGCAAACATAAATGATTAATGTTTATAAGTGCCCAGCTTTCGAAATACGCCAGATTACGGTGCCACAACGATAAAGCTCTTTTAGTAAAAAAATTCTGAACTGATTTAATCGTATTTCGTTCACTAGCACATCGAATACTGAACATAAACGAGTGGTATATCAGGCCAGGCCTAACGTACATTTGATAAAGGCGGAATTTAATATCGTTAGTTTTTAAATTTCAGAGGATAAGCCTTTAGTTCTGCGTGCTTTGGAGACAATCAGGTCACAAATTTCTGAAAGATTAAGACCGTTTTAATATGATATGCCCAGATCCTCAACAATTACAGGTACATTTATGTCGTGACCACCTATCCTACGTTGATTCGGATGATGGTCTCCAACAGCTATAACGGAGCATTTGCGCCAAGAAAGGGAAAGGCGCCATGTGCAGCACTACAGGGCAAAGACTCAAGATAGTTTTTAATAGTTCGAGCACGGTGTTGCTATTTGTCGGCTTGTATCGCAAGGCAACTTTTAAATCGTCAGCATACATAAAAGATCTATCATTCTGAAATGAAATTGGTATATAATTCACAAGAAGACAAAATAATAGTGAACCAAGCCCAATATCCCTAATATTACCACTCCTCACAAGTGCGGGGTTGGAGATAACAGCGTAGATCTTAATACGTTGTGTGCGAGAGCGCAAGTAAGAAGAGATAAATTTCAGAGGTTTACCACATATACCGAAAAGAGGAAAGTTTCGGCATAAGGTGGGCATGTTTAGCATCTTCAAGAGCCTTAGTGAAAGCAAAATTCGAATATGTAAAGTGCGAAAGCATTGCCCTTAGATCGTAGAGCAAAATCAAAGAAAGAGAGTTGACAGGTGTCCCATGAGCTTGTTTTGAGGACCTCATGCATAGCTACACTCCGTAGATTATTCTCGGTTAAGTGGTATATAATCCACATGATGCATATTGGCTGTGTTTGGTGATAGGCAGAATGTGCGATTCTTTCCGCACACTTAGAGAGGTTTCAATTTCGAGAACTTGATTAAATATCTAACATAGAATGGGTGAGAATGTATCATAAGCATTTGCCTTCATAATACTGCAAAGGGTGCCATGTGGTCCAGGACTGAGAGATTGATGAAAACTTCGAATGGCTTCAGTTACGTCCGAAGGGGTAAAAATCATGGTTTTGAGGAGGTCACGGGACCAACCCCAGGTAGCCGGAATGGTAGAAGTCAAATTTTCAATAAATGTTTTGCACAAGAACACATCGAAACTATCAGCCGTCAGCTTTTCAACAACTTAGGGATTTCCAAGTACGTCTCGAAGGATGTGGTGCCACGTTTTTCTATGGGTTCATACTTGGGACGAAAACATTTTGCGACATATAACGAATGGTTTTCAAAACATTTGGCCTCATGTGCTCATCGCATTTCTTAGACAGCCTATTAGCCTGCTTAAAAATACGTCCAATCAAGGGGATAACGGAACTTATGCGATGCAGATGGAAGAGATGAGGTAGTTTACGCAAACAATGGCGAAGATATAATTGGACGTAAACCTCCCCCCGTGATATATATTGTTTTCTTACTGGGAACAAAACAATAAATAAGTGAATCCAAAACTTCGTACAGCATATTGGTACAAGCATTTAAATCCTGACCGATATAAATCGGTCCAGCCGAGCGAATTAAAATATATTGCTAGTTAGGTTGAACTCAAAGAAAAAGCTATATTTTTGGAAAACGTTTCATTAGTTTTGAATTGTAGTGTAGAAACAACGATGTCATGGTTTGTGCTCCCAGATGGGCCTATAGATGACATTTTTAAAGGCAAACTTTTACAGAAGATTAGATCAAGTATGCTTGATCCTCAGGTAGTGAAGTCGAAAACCGGACTCCACATGCCGATATCTACGGCCTCGAGTAATTCCTCGAACATTATAGGAACAGAAATGGAAACCATTATACTTCAGGAAGATGTTAATCACCTGCAATCAAGCAATACTTAAAATTTACAACAGTCCATCTCACAAACGTAAATGGACGGTCATCAATATATGAGTCAGGCACAAGCTTACGCTACTGACACAATCTTAATTATATGAACAATATTTTGTCAGCAAAGGATATCTAGTTTGCATTTAAATGTTTGGACAGTTCCTGAAGGTACCACCTTGTCAGGCACCCCGTTCTATGCTCAAATGACCCTCTGCGATAGTGCATTCCGTCAGACATACGTATGGACTAATATCTGCAGTTTAATGGGATGATGCCGCAGATGCTCTTTCCAGCCAATTCAAAGAAGTCATTAAATTATAGTGCACACACATGGCTGTGGTCACCGAGTAGTTGACTGTAATTGAGAGGAAACAAAGCAAGTTCAGTTGGGTCTGGCTTCTTAAGGCAGATGACTAAGATTTCTTGACAATCTTCGTGGCCCTCACCTAAATTCGTTCTAGGCGTAGCTAATCCTTCTTTAACCATAGCCACCAGGCCGGGACGACCTACTCCAAATAAGTTCAAAAACGTCCCATTTGTTTTTAAGATTGGTACCTTAGCGATCTGCACAAAAATCCTCGTCCGAGCGCAAATAACACCTGTGTCGCGCGTTTAGCTGCCTTTCGATACTGTGATGATGGTTTGAGTCATGAGTTTATTAGAACATCAAGATTCTTCTGTTCCTCAACGTTTGAAAGGGACTGCCAATCGAAAAGGTATTGGTAGGAATCTTCCTCCTCACTGGTCGCTCTGGTACTGAGTCTCTGAAACACACATATCCAAACGTTAAAAGTAAAGAGCTAATGAGCGTACCAGCTGTAGATGACGTCAACCCTACCATCTTCGATAAGTTCGATAGTCCACTGCTCTGTCGAGAGCAATTAACTAGAAAGACAAGAGCGCGATGGAGCTCTAAGAGTAAGTAGTTTTCCACCAGGAACCTCATTTCCACCTTCTTAATTATAGTTAGCATTATTTTTACGGTAAATGCAAGTTAGGCTGACTGACCGATATTTGTTGACAAAAGATTGAGCCCCAACTTTGTATATCAAGTGCATATTTGATGTCTTCCTTTGTCAGTGACAGTCATTTCTAATTCAAAATGACGAATGGAAGATGTGGGCTAGTGGTTTGGAGAGTGCGCTTGTCAATTCTCTCAAGACATTTGCCAGTTTATTGTCCAGACTAGATAACATGGCGGTTGGGAGACTTTACAGCTCTCCCTCCATGACAGATGCCGAGAAGAGCATATGAAAGACCTGGCCCGGCTTTTAAAAATAGCACTGCTTACATTTTGAAACTGAAGGCAAGTTTCTCTATTGAATACGGAGGCATGAACCAACCCACGTGCTCAGCTTTCTCACCATTTTTAACCACTTGATTTATTATATATAAGGGAGCCAGGCACAGCCTGTGAAGACCTTATTTACAGAAAGACGCTGGCAAAATTTGCAAATATTACATGCTGATATGGCTAACGTGCTTCGGTCGTTGTTGTACATCTTCTAAACATTGCAACGCTCCCAGCCTGAACAACCAAAGTAGGCAGTTTGTTTCAGTTCTTCAATTACTCGGTGGGAAAACAATTGGACCGCACTTCAATTTTGGCGTGGTTTGTCTTCAGTTTGCATTGGTGACCTTGGAGATTTTTCATGTTTACCAATTCAAAGCATCGACCCTTTGATGAGCACGGTTAACTCCTCTGACAAGTTTGAAGACTAAGATCCTATCCTCTCCGTATTGCCTATAAGAGAGTGGAAAAGTTTGAAGTATTTCTAGTTGGCCCTCATAGGGTAGGCATTTCAATCCACTGACTACTTTCGGCGCCCTCAATTCGAATTCCTCCAACAGAGTGTAAGCATGCTTTGTACATGGACGTCAGGCCTGAACGCAAAATTCCAACACCGGCTGGACAAATATTCCAAACATGCGCCCAACAAGCTCTTCGTCAAACTAAACGAAGGATCTCCTGATTGCTCCCAAGATACACATAGCTTTCTTTGCTATCTTGGCACGTTGTGACGATGGTTTGAGAGTGGGGGTCATCCACATAGCCAAGTCCTTTAGATCATTTTTCTCCTTGAGTTGGTGACGACTGATGAAGTACTTACCTTCAAACATCATTACCCTTCTGTTACTAGTCCGTAGTCAGATAATTTAGCATTTGTTAAAATTGAGGTTCACCAGCCACGTTCCGTGCATCCTCCAGATTTTCAATCGAAATTCCACAACTTCAGATTAGCACTGAATATGACCTTCTCAGTAAATCAAAGCAGTCATTAACGTATATCAGAAACAGAATGGGACCCAGAACGCTCCGCTGCTGATCTCCACTGTAAACGGTTTCCCAGTGCAACTTGCCGTCTCCAATACAAAACACGTTGGTACCGGCCGGTAAGAACGTCTGCCAGCCATTTGAGTAGGTTGCAAATCACACTCATTTGATGCAGCTTCAGTATCAGATGCCTGTGTGGAACCGTGTCAAGGGCACTGTTTAAGTCAATGTAGACCGTAACGACTGAAAAACCCATTTTTTATGATTTCTTCCAGGTGTCTATGCATGTTAGCAGGTTTGCGAAGCAGGATTGACCACGTCTAAATCCATGTTGATATGAACTCAGCAATTTATTCCCTTCAATATGCCTCATCAGTTACGTTTTGATTATCTTATCCAATATTTTAATAAATTAATAAATAAAAACTTGTATATTTAAGGCCCAGAGGGCCCCATCATTACAAACATAAAAATTTGGTGTGAATAAATACAAATTTGATAATTACTGCTTCATCTGAACAACCATATATAGAATTTTAGAATGCAATGAAGGCACTGTCTTAACAAACATTAGTCTAAAAGTAAAATTTTGTCAATGTGTGAAGATAAAATGTACAAATATTCAATAATAAAGGCAGCATTTGTCCTGTTAGGGCAACAGTTAGCGATGTTTGAAATTAATTGTGAACTAGAGAAAAGGCAGTTAAAAAAATCTCCTTCATTGAAAATTGGAGGCAGAGTTCAATAGGCCTCTTTTTCTAAAAAGAGGGCAGGAGAATAAACTGCTAATGGTTAAAAGATAAAGAGGTAGAACAGGCTAATAATGCAGTAGCATCTCAGAATGAAAAGTCGATATTGTTCGTTCTTGATCACTAAGGCACATGAAACAAAATTATGATAAACAGCGTCAGTGAACTTTAAGCCTTAGTATCTTAGGATCCAGAATTAAATTCAAACGATGGTAATTATCCAAAAAAACGGGAGCATTTGAGACTGTGTACGTCCAAATTTGTCCGTCCGAATGACTTCACCTTTTGAATGGCAGGTAATAGAAGGAGACATCATGTTTCCTGAGGGACTCGCGGTACATAAAAAGTAGTTTAAAAAAGGTAACTTACATTTCCGATGGTTCTTTCTCCGAGTCATAGAGAAAGCTTATCGGAAATGATGAGGAAAAATAAAGATTAATATAATCAGTGTTTAAATAAAAGTGCAGTCTTTGCTTGAATGCAGATAGACAATTAAACGACGTAATTTTAATTGGCTTGTTATTCCAAACGAAAGAATAGAGAGCGTTAACATGTGGAGAATGCAGGTGGAGGTAGGGCTGGTGTGGAGTTTCTTATGTTATAAGGAAGACTAACGGGGGAAATGGCAGAAAGCTTGGGGAGATTTGAACTATTAATTAATCGAAAATGGGACAAAAGACTGCTTCCAGTTTCCTGACCAAAAAATTGTTAGCTTCGTCAGCTGGCATCCAGTTGTGAAGAAGTATTTGAAAGAGTTGGAGACAGGAATTTTTTTGAAATGTCTTTGAACATTTTCAATTTTTGAACGGCTAGGTTCGTTCATTAAACAGATGAAAGGAAAGCAAAATTCAAGAATGGTAAGTACAAACACACGATAAAATCCTAATTTAATTTCAGGAAGGTAGAAATTATAAGAAACAAAGCCGCAAATCTGAGCAGATTTGATCGTATTTCTATCGGCATGAGGCGAAAAATCTAATTTATTGGTGAAACTTAAGCCAAATTCCTTGATGGAGGAATATTCAGTCTTTTTATAGGGCAACCTTTAACAATAGCAGGTTGCGGCAGCCTTACAGGCCTCAAACATATGTGGTGATACTTAGAAGCTGAGAATTCCATTAGTTACGTGGAGCTCCACGCCGAAAGATCGTCTGTGTCCAAATGAATTTGTTCTATGCATTGGTCGGACGTAGTGTTAGAGAAGGAATACACGCATTTGAGGTTATCAGCATAAATATGAGATTGAGAATGTTTAACCATGGATGAAATTTACTTTGTGTAACGTAAGAACAACAAAGGACCTAACACGGTACCTCAAAGGACACCACTTACAATCGGGGTAGCACATGAGAATGAGCACCCCACTAAAACCGTTTGTTTTCGATCGCATAAGTATTGATTTGACGGTGCCCAAGAAGTGCGCAATCAATTAGCCAATTTACTGATGATCTAAAAAAGTCGGAAAGGGGACTATTAAATCCTTTAGCCTCTGGATAAGCTAGACGTCATCTATAAAGCACTTTATCCAATGCCTTACTAAGATCAAAATAGATAACAACTACGTATGCATAATCATTATGAAGAGAGTTAAGTAAATTAAGAAAACACATGTGGCAGGTTTCAAAAAGTGGTCCGGTAAAATGCAATGTTCGTAAGAATTGAGAATTTGATAACTTATGCAAAAATCCGTAATTTGTTTTGCAATTTGTTTTTCGATGAAGTTACCAAGAGAGGGCCTTTTAGGAACACGGCGATAGTTATCAATGTCAGGGCGGGAACGAGAGTTCAAAATTAGAATTGATTTAAAAGTTTTCCAATGATCCTGGAAGTAACCGTTTTCGAGAAATACCAACAATAATTTGCTTAGTAAAGGTGGAAAATCTCTGAACTGTTTTATAAATGAGTTCGGAATGTTATCAGTTCCAAACGAATGTGATTTTTTTAAATGACCCATTTCTTTTTGAATACCTGAAGGCGAGAAAGTAATTGTTGTTAAGTGTGAATTTTAATTTGAAAGCAGAGGAATTGAGGGATTGAGGCTAGTTTCAATGGAAGTTGGTGATAAAAAGTAGCTGGCGATAAATGCATTTTACAATTTCGCTTTACCCAAATCCTCTGTAACGAAATTATTTGCAATAAAGTAAAGGCAGAGTGGCATTCTGCTGCTTAGCCAATGACCAAGCATGGAAGATTTGAGCAACAGATTTGGACAAATTGGCATCACTTAGTGCCCAAGACTCCCTATGCCTATCTCGCGAGAGCATTATTTTCAAGGATAATTCAAATATTTGCACTATCCTTAAGTGAACTGTCAAAGGGCCTTGAGACGGATCGTTAAGTAGCTTTCTTAATTTTTTTACGTCTCTTTTGGAGAAAATGTAGAACAGTAGAAGAGGCTGTATTTGAATTAAAATTCTTAATCGGCAAAAGAGCCTGGATTTTTTCTGTAAGGCTCTGCAATACCTCATGGAAACGTTAACCGAAACTATACTATGCCGATCTATAATGCTTTCGAATTCATGGTTTGTGTTAGCAAAGTCGAGGTTATTGTATTTACTTCGGCTTTGTATAAAAAGAGACTGAAAAACAATGGTTTATTAGTGCGATATCACTTGTGAATGGAGCACAATCGAAATTCATGAAGAGAGTGGACCTCATTTGTTAAAATTAAATCTGGATATGCTGGCATTTCCAGTCACTGAACTAATTAGTTGCGACATGTTTGAAAAGTTCATAATATTGACCGATTTCTGAAGTTTTGATGGAGAGGAATTTGCTTGTCAGTCAATATCTGGCAGATTAAAATCACCTACGGTTATTTTGACATGAAATTGAGTCCCTGCAACTTTTTCAAACAGTTAACGAAGCTTGTTTATATTGCTAGAATAACACGGAGGATTATAGACACAGCCAATTACCGCTTTTTATTGTGTGGTAGGATGACTGAAACAAAGCATACATTTCCAGAATAGGACGAAATGCTCAGCTGAAAAGAGAAATGTGCAAAGGATGCCCTGATAGTAAGAAGGTAACCACCACCACATTTTTCAGCGTGGTCTTTTCGGTACAAATTGATATTATCCATACCGAGCGTCCAGTCGGATATAAGAGAGTGAGCCCAGGATTCAGTAATGCACAGCACATCTGGATCAAGCTCAAAAGCTACTTTTCTAAGCACTATCATCTTATATTATTATTATTTGCCTGCTTTTTCCTAAGTTTGACCAAATTAAAGCCTACTCCTAGCAAAAATGAGAACGAACATTTAAGCTCGTCGCAAGCTCTCAGCCATTGCACCGAAGCGTTGCTTGGTTGCATCTAGTAGTCGCAGCAGTTATATGCATATGCAACCAGTGTTTAAATCTAAGCAGCTTGATCTCTCTGCTTTACAAAATTTTGATGATTTTATGTTAAATTTTGGATCAGTTCTCTCTATAGTGGGGAGCTTATTTGACGATAACATCTCTGCTCTTCCCTCTTAGGAAGGTCAGCGTCTGGAATCTCTCATCCATTTGGTTGCCAGTGAAACATTAGACCGACAGAAAAGAAATTCTATTTTTCTTTTAAAAAATGCTTCCCGAGACAGACGACCTTTTGACGTTGCCGTAGACTTCCTGTACTCATGCGGTTTCAACTACAAAATAGCGGAAGCCAAACGCCTCTCCTCACGTAGCAAACATCCACCTATATTAGTCACCCTTTTTTCACCAATCAAGATGGACTCCATCTTTTCACAACGAGGTCGAATTTCTCGTTATCTAGAAGTTGCAAAATGTTTCATTTGTTGGGATTTTACACCGATGGAGTGAAGAAATGTGTCTCACGTCTTGCATAAGTCTTCGGCCTCTCAATTTATTATCCGTAAGTCTGGTCATGGCTTCGCAAACCATAAAGAGATGGTAAAGTGCCCGGTTCAAAAACCTTAACTTCACCTCCCGTTTTTCTTTCAACGAATCCATTAACGCCTTCTTCCTCGCGAATAGGAATTTCAAACGCATTAGCTATCAGGCATGTCGTAAGCCCACCTTTAATGTCAGTAACTCCGTCTAAAGTGACAAAACCGACTGCTTCTCCGTTTCAAAGTAGTTTTCCTTGTATTCCTACTGTTGACTTAGTCCACAAAACTCGGTCAAGTCCACCTCGTTCCCATTCCATGCTATCCACTCCGGTCTCAGCTGTTCAATCTACTAAACTTATCAATAACCTGGGCCAAGTCTTAATTTGCTCCTTACTTAAGTTCCAAAAAGAAAAACGACATTAAAGTTGGGCAACCTCATAACCCTCCAGCATCTACCATACATACCCAAAATGTCCTTAGCAATTATCCCAACAAATCAAATTCTCAGGCTCCCCAATTTGTTAACCATACCCCTTACAGTAACAGTTTTCCAAAACAATTTGTTCAATTTTCAAATCTTATTCTCCCCACATATTATTCCAATTTTCCTCAAAATCCTATTTTAAGGCCTCATATTTTCACTAACGCAGAAAAAAGCCTTCCTCTCAATGGATACCACGCAAATATGTTTCTCTACAATAATCCTAATTTAGTTAGCAGTAACAGCTTAGATAATTGTTGACAGCAGCAATTTTACTTCCGTCCACACCATCCTCTCTACAGTTTACATCCCAACCAACAAGTCTTCCTTTTTTATAAATGACGATAACCCTAGTTTGGATACTCGAACTATGCTAGGTGTCATATTAATTAATGCTAGATCTGTTTTAAATAAGATGGCCCAACTGAGAGCCATTGCTTTCAAGTTAATGTCCGATATTTTATGTGTAACTGAATCTTGGACCCCTCCCTTAATTTCCGACTCTTTGTGTGTCATAGACCAGTATGATCTCTACCGTAAAGACCGCATTAGCAAGCGTGGTGCTGGTTGTCTTCTCTATATTAAAGCTTCATTTAAGCACTTCCCGTTTGATCTAGATGTTACGCCATTCTCTGGTAATTGCTGCTTCGCATCCATTATCGTGTCGCCCTGGCAGAAGGTGATTCTCGGGTGTATTTAAAACCCGCCTAATTCATCATCCGATAACGATGCAAAACTTTGTGAAATTTTAAAATTGGTTATGAAGTCCAATTTTAACTTTAAATTATCGCTGAGGATTTTGATTATCCTGAAATTGACTAGATTTTAAACTTTTGTCCACCCAAATTTCAGCCTTTCATCGATACCATTAATTTTTCTAATTGGTCCAAGCTGGTCCGTTCTTCAACGAGAGACAAGCATTTTTAAGACCTGATTTTCCCAAATGACATTGCTCCCCTCTTCGTTGATTTTAAGCAGGGCCTCTTCCAAAGTGACCATACATTAATTCACTGTTGCCTTCCGATTGTTTCATCGAAAAAGGCTAGCGCCATTCGCACCTATCATGCTTTTGACCTCGCAGATATGAGCTTAATCAATAACCTTTTGGACTCATTGGACTGGCAGCAGCTCCCCTCCATGAACAAAGTAGCAAGTCTATGTGACTTCATGTCAGTCGTTTCAAATAACATCCTGGAACTTGTGCCAAACAAAATAGTCAAGCCCTACGTTTCGGAATCCACCGTTCCTCACTTTCTTTTGCCACGACTTAACAAATTGAGGAAGCAGTTGAAAGATCAATATACTAGTTCGTTATCTGTACATCTAAGGATAGCACTGATTTTTGAATTTACCTCTAAGACTCATCTTGCACGTGACAGACAGAGGAAAACTTGCGCACTCAGTGAGCCAAACTCCGCAAAATCTGTTGCTCAACTATTCCGCCGTCGATCCTCCTCTAAAACGAGGTTATGAAATTCCTCCATTACTAAACGAAGACAAGAACTTCATTCTCGAAGACTCTGACAAGGCAAAAACTCTTAGTGCATTCTTTGCAAAATCATCTTATGATGGAATCTGAACCGGTTCCGACATTTCAGGCATCCTCATTGAATGTTATCAGCACCATTGATTTCTCCTTAGAACTAATTCGTTAGCAAATAATTCGTCTAAAAAACTCGCACTTATCGGGGACTGACGGTATTCCCAAACTCAGTTATTAAGAGAGTGCTGAGCTTCCCCGATTGCTTAGCCATATATATGCTCAGATTATCTTCTAAACGGATTCTTTTCCTGACTCATGGAAGACATCTATTATTCCTCCTGTCTTCAAGTCGGGATCTTGTTCGGACATAAATAATTATCGAGGCGTTCACAAAACCCCAGGCTCAAGCAACACTTCTTGAAAAAAATTATTTTTTTATCAAATTCTTGACTTTTGCCTAGAAAATAAGCTCTTAAGCGACTCGCAATATGGTTTTCTACCTGGTAGATCATGCGAAGTGTGTCACTTAGCTTTTCTTAACCTCGTCACTTCCCTTCGTAATCAGCAGCAGTCAGTGGTTGTGATCTACTTTGACCTGAGCAAAGCCTTTGACAAAGTACCGCACAGACGTCTTCTAGTGAAACTGAAAGCCCTCGGCATCCGGCCTCCTCTCCTTGACTTTATTGGTTCCTACTTGTCTAACCGCAGCCAGAAGGTCTTAGTAGGCAAAAGCTATTCGACGCTTCAGCCGATCACGAGTGGCATTTTTCAAGGCACGGTTCTAGGTCCCCTTCTCTTCATTCTGTTCATAAACGAAATTTCAACTTAACTCACAAATTCACAAAATGTCGTTTATGCTGACAACCTCAAGTGCATTTATTTATTTTCTAAAGACACTGCCAATAGTTGCGTTGATAAAATCAACACTGATCTTCTTATGCTCTCACGTTGGAGCTCTAGTTGGCAGTTGAATTTTTTCCATCAAAGAGAAGTTTCATGTGTTTTGGCCCCGCCAAGCTTCCTGGGCTCCTAGTATTTCAAAATAGTGCACTTTTAGAACGATCAACCATAAAATACTTAGGTCTAAGTTACACAAATAAGCTTGCGTTATCGCCTCATGCAGATAAAATTTCTGCAAAGGCTGCACAGATATGTGCTTTTATATCACATAATTTCTTCCTTTCGGAAATAAAGTTAAACCTATACCTCATGTTTGTTCTTCCTTTCCTAGAATACTGCTGTCCCCTATTTGGGCTGATGAACGCCTCTGACCGCAGTAAGATTGAAAAAGTTTAGAGGGTTTTTACTCGAAGACTATTTTCACTTTCTGAATCCAGTATTTCTTATAGGGATAGATCCCAGTTAGCAAACATTAAATTTCTGTGGGTAAGAAGACTCAAAGCCGGTCTCTGCTTCCTGTTTCGCGTTAACTCTAGTTCAAATCTCCCGCGAATTAACGCTCTTACTCCGGTAGATCGACCCTATGCCACTCGTAATTCCTCCATGATAATTTCACCACCCCTTACCTCCACAACTAATCGTTCTCAGTTTTTTTGCCTCCAAATATTCTTTCCTATGGAATAATCTTCTACTGGACATTAGGTTGTCGTCTACATTAGCTATTTTTAAAACCAAATTACGCAAACATTTAACTTCAGATGATATCAAATCCTTATTGTCTGTTTCCTTCTCAATCTCGCAACTTTTGGATTTTGAAAAGGTTCCTCCTGGTATTTGAGGCATCTGCCTTGATATTATATTATTTAAAAATATTTCCATCATCCTCCGCAGAGTCAATATTTGCATTTACTTTTTCGTCCCCTCCTTTTAAATTCGCATCACCAACACTTGACAACCTTGATACTTTCCTCCGATTTTGCAACCCTGACGATGGTCTCCAGGTTCAGTTGATGATCCAGGCGGGTTCTGATGGTTTTGCCTCTTTGATTGGTGAACTATGCAGTCAGAAAGGTCGCATCTCGATGATGACCTCATGACCTCTACTGTCCCCCCTTCGTTTTGACCCTGGTGTCCACGATGAGTTCCTCCTCTCACACCTCCAATGGTGGTTAAAAACAGTAGCTCTGACTGCTATATTATCTCTCACACGACAAGGAGCGTTCCGAACCCTCATACGTTGTGAGCAATCATCACAATACTATCCCATTGCATCCAGCTATTAAGTTTTAAGTGAAGCAGTTTTTTTCTCATAATTTTGTTTTAAATTTGGCGGCTCGCCGAACTCCACCTCCGATTTCACCGTAGGAGTTTTTTTAACTGCTTCTTTTCTAGTTCACCGTATATGTCAAAGATTGTTGACTATTGTTTTAAAAATGGCAAATCGTTCTGAATTGGATATGCCTACCATACTACTTATTTATGCTGTTTATATGGATGCTCACATAGTGCAGCAATTATCCACTTTGTATTAATTTATACCGTGATGCTAAGTTTGAAATAACGGGGCTCTCTGGGCCTTAAATATACAATTTATTTATTTATTTATTTACAACTGATCTCGTATTAAGTGAAACTAAACTGAGCGTATTCCTGAGGTGCACGTTACGCTGGTAGAGAAGCAAACTGGAGAGAGGAAACAACAGGTGGGAAACAAAATTGCTCTGGCCTGCAAGTTGTAACGAAAAACTGAGATTATTTTACAACAACGACGACGTATTTTGATAAAAGAAACACGGAAGGAAAGGCTATATTGTGACATGGGAAAGATAGTTGTTCGCATAGAAATGAGCTTTTGATTGAAGTTAGCATAAATAGGAAGAAAATGTGAATTTGAAAAAGGAATAAATGATTTCCAAATACAATAACCACAGGTGTGTGTGGTTGATAAAGAGTTAGAAATACAAATAAATAGTTAACAATTAAGCTAAACGTTTTGACAGGAAACGAAGAAATCTGTTTAAAATTCTAGAATTCACTTACATATATATTTAAATTTGCACAAACCGCTTTTGACCTTGAAATTGACCTTAAAATGAACAGCAGAATTGATTAGTATGATAAGCACATCTTTTTCATAAAGATTCATCATTATTTAAACAGCAGTTAACCTTCTTTGGAATTTATGGTGAACTAGGATAGAAGCAGAGAAAAAATCCTACGATTTAATCAGGGGTAGAGTCACTAATTTTAAACCAAAAATCTAGGAGGAAAAACTGCTTCTCTAAAAAATTATATCTAGAATTGATAGGGTTAGTACTTTGCAGTGACATAGGACCATGATGTTGATAATAACGATTGAGGGTTCGGAACGCTCCTTGTCGCGGGAGAGATCATATAAATAAATAGGTTTATTGATTTGGCACTGCTTGGGCGCCGTTCAATCCTTAGAACACAGGAAAAATCTAAAAAACTAGTCTTTTCATTAATCACTTTAAGCTTTGGTTTGTTTGTTTGCTTAAATAGCAGTGATCAAAATGACGAGTTTGTTTTAAGTAAAAAAACCTGTTTTCCAAGGTTTAAAAATAGCAAAATTTGAAGTTAAAACAGATATACAGAATGGGGATAAATGTATCAGGGTAAGAATGGTTAGAGTCAAGACTAGTCTGTTATTGACGTTCAAGAGTATTCATTCAACAGAGGTAGAAACGTCTGCGGTCAATTCGAAGGGAAAGATACTTCCAATCAGATGCGAGCGCAGTCGATTACGGTGTGGGGTCTGCCGACTAATAAGACTAAGTTGAACTGATTGCTATGAAAGTTGACAATGGATTAGTAGCAACAACAGTTCAATGGTAAGAAACTTTAAATGCAGTCCTACAGTCTTCATATTTGTATTTATAACATAGTGTTGATTATGTTTGATCTTGCTTTATGAAACAGCTAGTACCATTCGTTTCATAAAGCTATATCAAAAACCTAGACGTGCGGCTCGTTGCGCATTCAAATAACTTAGAGCATAAATGATGTTAAAAACGGAAGAAATATACAACTAACAGACTGATATAAAAATAATAAGTTTTGCAAGTTAGTTTTAAAGCAAATTGTCAAAGCAAAACGTCAGCTGTGGCGTGAAATGCCTGCGAAAGACAACGACCATAATCCTCGCTGGCATTGCGGGGACGAGAGACACAACCAACGAGTAAAGAGTAGTTATCTTTTAGAACAACTGGGAGCCAACAGCACTCTTCTACCTGCGGTAAATTGTCAATAGTTCAACGGCCGAAATGTAAGTGGTTGCTTAACATAGAAACAGCTTCCTCCGCCATGGCCCATGTGTCGATCGTTCCGAATGTAAGCGCAGCCTAGAATAGAGTGTTCGGAGTCGGATTCACAGGGTTTGCCCATGTCTCTGTAACTATTACAATGTCGGGGCGGTGGATGTTAACCAGAGTCTGGAGCAACACCATCTTATTAAGCAGAGATCTGGCATTAAGGACGTTTATTTTAAGCGGGCACGTATTCGGTTTCTGAAATGGGACAGTAAGGCTGTCAGAGTGAATGCCTTTGGCCAAAAAATGCTTTTTTTTACTTGAACTATCTGTCCGTCCCTTATTTGGAGATGTGCCTCACCATTGGTCCTTCGTGTTTCCAGTTCTTACATTTATTGGTTCATTTTCATTCGCTATTTCAGCCCGTATTCCGGTTGAAAACAACTTCAGAATGCGGACCCCGTAGGTTTGCTTTTCTCTGAAGCAGGAGCTGTGCCTGAGCTTCGTTATCCGAAATGCTTTTAAGAGGTCTTTGTGGAAGATTTGAATTGGGTTTTGACAGAGCCTTCCCTTTTCTATATGCCTTGGGAATTTGGATGGGCTTGTCGTTCGTTAGCAACGTTTTTGCATATATTTGAAAGAGTTTCAAGTCATGTTTTAATCGCTTCTTCGGAATTATTTACGCTGACTCTGGGACCCCTTCTTAAATTCTAAAATCTAGAATGGTTAAAACCGTGGAATGTCCTCTAGGAAAATATTGGGACGCTATTATCGCTGGAAAGCCTTTAAAGGAACCTTGACACATGTATATTCCAAGGATGTAAATGATCATCAAGCAGGCTAGCATTGTGGAAGAGACTTCTTGATAGGCCAATCAAAGTCCGTGTGCATTGGCAATGTGAAACCAATTTCAGTGCCAGTTTTCCGCACGATAAACAAGGGTTGCGTTCTTGAGCCATTATTGTTCATAATCTACGACAAAGGCGGTATGAATTGAATGGACATTAAGGGAGTCATGTCTGCAGACGATACGAGATATGGCAAACAGTCTAATGCAGTAATGATGAAAAGATTTCACAAGCAGGACACAAGAGCGAACTAGAATTAACCTAAT